>ML814154.1:85370-100126 GCA_009831015.1 Picea engelmannii | reverse complement strand
GAGAAAGAACCACACATTAAAAGAAATGGCTAATTGTATGATCCAATCTAAGGGATTAAGTCTAAAGTATTGGGTGGAAGCCATCAACTATGCAAATTACATAGTAAATCACACTCCCACAAAGGCTCTTAAAAATATAACACGGGAAGAAGCTTGGAGTAAAATTAAACCAGATGTAAGTCACTTCCGTGTATTTGGGAGTATAGCATGGGCTCACATTCTTGATGAGAAAAGGAAAGCATTGTAGACTAAAAGTGAGAAGTGTATATTTGTTGGTTATTCTGAAGATTTCAAAGGTTACAGACTTCTTCAATCACATTGTAATGAAATCATTATTATAAGAGATGTTAAATTTGATAAAAATCTCTTGGCCCACGAGCCTAATTAGGCGATCGTTCCTTCTTCGGCCTGTGAGCCATCTTCGGCATTTGTGCCTTCTTATGATCTGGTTTCTTCTTTAGATGATGACAGTGAGGATGAAAATCCACCTCTGCCTGCTCACCCTCCTCTAGATGAGTCCTTTGAACCTGAACCAACACTAGCTCCACCGCTTCCTAGATGGGTCTGTTCAACACGAGAAGCAGTTGGTGATTTTGTCAGTGATCCTTCAAATCAACGTCGGATACATTCACAATTCCAGTGAGCCTCTTCTCTTTTGGCTCAAGTTTTAGAAACTCATGATCCAGAGACATTTGCAGAAGCTTCAGGTCATCCATATTGGGATACAACAATGAATGAAGAGTATCGTTCTTTAATGGAAAACGATACTTGGGATCTTGTACCTCTTCCAAAAGGAAGAAAAACTTGTTATATGCAAATGGGTCTACATAACTAAGTATGGACCAGATGGAAGTGTTGAAAGACACAAGGCTTGGTTAGTTTCCAAAGGATTTTCCCAAGTTGAAGGAATTGACTATAATTGATAATGTCTGCGAAACCAAAGATTCTGGGTTCGATCCCCAGTACGGTCGCCAATTCTATTGTGAGGGAAATCCCCTTATGAACTAGCAAATAGGGTTATCTTATGCATGCAGATATGACAAAAAGAAATCTACTTTCTACCTTAATCCCCAGACTTAAACCCCATTTCTTTTCAGCAAATACATGGTTAGACCAACATACCTTGTTCCGGATGTTCAATGTCGATCCTTCTTCACGGTTGATCGCTTGTTAGTAGCTCTCCTCCCAAGGCTGACCTGCATACAAAACAAGCAACAAACTACACATGCATTTTACCTACAGACTAATGGGTTAGAGATTCAAACATATATTTACTTATTACGAAGAACTCATAAAGTGGGTCGGGAAAAACATTTCTTTATTACTTTGAATGAATCAACTTACAAATGTCGAGACCGGCCACTGCTCCGCGAATCCTAATCCTGGGATCCTCTTCAAATGTCCTCCAACTTATTTGCTTTGTATCTCTTCTTGCACAAGGATGGCTAAAGGGTTGGGACAATGGTAATATGCAATTGGGCAGAGTTTCTTTACTATCTTTCTCATCCTCCAAATGGGACCCCTAACCCTTTTTTTATAGGCTAGAAGAAGCTAGGTATTTGGATGAATCCTCGGTCATGCATGGCTAGGAGTTTCAGTTAACTCACCCAAAGTTGTGTGTTTCATCGACAAATTTCCTTTTTTCATGCTTTTGTCGGTCCACGTGGGCTGTTTTAGGTCAGCTTACGTGTACACGCATGCAGTAATGGAGTAGGGTGCGTGGGCCCTTATAAAAGAGGTTTTTTAAAGAGTTGTTCAACAGTGCTTTGGCAAAGAAGGGATCTGAGATGACATGATGCCAGGTAAGCATGTATGGTGCAAATTAGGGTTATAACATATAATGAACCCTTTGCCCCTATAGAAAAAGTGAATTCCATCTGCCTTGTTCTTGCCCTTGATGCCTCACATAAATGGGAGTTCCATCATATGGATGTTAAATCCGCCTTCTTGCACGGAGATTTGCAAGAAGAAATCTACATGGAACAACTTCTTGGCTATGTCCAAAATGACTCTAGCCTTGTTTGTCACCTCAAGAAATCTCTTTATGGTCTCAAGAAAGCTCCCCGAGCTTGGTATACCAAAATGGATAGATTTCTTATGGCCACTAGATTCTCTAGATGCCATTTTGATCCTAATGTCTATACCAAGAAAGTAGGAAGCCATCTCATAATCCTTGTCCTTTATGTTGATGACCTTATCCTTACTAGTAGTGACTCAAAACTTTTAAACCATGTGAAAACCAACCTTAAGAATAAATTTGAAATGACAGACTTGGGATTTTTGCACTATTTCCTTGGCCTCCAAGGTTTGCAAACCAATGAATGAATTTTTATTTCCCAGTCTTAGTATGCTTGTGACCTTCTTCGTCTCTTTCACATGGACGATTGTAAGCCAACCCCTTCTCCCTTCTAGTCTGGAGTCAAGATTTATTCCACCTGTACTTCTCCTGAAGTTGATTCCACCCTATACCATTAGTTAGTTGGTAGCCTCTTATACTTGACTTATACCCGTCCTGATATTTCTTATTGTTGGTCTTGTTTCTCGATATATGAAAACACCCCATGAAATCCATTGAGAAGAAACTAAAAGGATACTTCGCTATGTTTGTGGAACAATTCAGTTTGGGATACATTACATTTCAAGGGGGATTCCTTTATTGGTTGGTTTCACTGATTCAGATTGGGCTGACGACCCTGATGACCGGAAGTCTACTGCAGGTTATGTTTTCAGCCTCAGTTCAGGACCTGTCACTTGGGCCTGTAAGAAACAACAAGCTATTGCACTTTCTTCATTAGAAGTAGAGTACCGAGCAACGGTAAATGCAAGTTAGGAAGCCTTGTGGCTTGGACAGATCCTTTCAGAGTTTGGATTCCAGCACCAACATCCGACCATCCTTTGGTGTGACAATCAGAGTGCCATCAAGCTCACCATAGACCCAATTCAACATTAGTGTAGCAAACAAATCGAGCTACACGTGCACTTCATCAGAAATCTCATTCATGATAAAGTTATTGAAGTGATCTTTTTCCCTACAGAAGATCAAGTTGCAGACATTTTCACAAAGTCTCTTACAGAAGCGAAGTTTTCCAAACTTCGATCTATGTTAGGAGTTCAGGAAGTTGTCATTAAGGGTGGATAGGTTCTAATGCCTCCTTCCTTCTCCTATTGTGTCACTATTGTAAATCCTTCAATCCTATCCCAAGTTGTTCTTAAGGGGGGATGTTAGGATACTTAGACACTTAGGAGTTAGTAACATCTACTTGGACTACTGTTTCGTTAGGTAAAAGTGTGTTTTCTAGTGTGTTTCTTTAGTATGCATTAGTATGCATTTGTACTTAGGAAATCTGACGGTCACGATATGTTCCTGACATAGAGTGATCCAACAAATCATACTCTCCTCAATCTTAAGGACCATTGATCCATGGCTTAACACCCGATTGGTCCATGATCTCTATTTAAAGAGAATGGATGATCGATTGTGAGAAACACTCTTGTAAAATCTCTCTGTAATCTTTTTCTTTGCATCAATAAATTGCTCCAATTGGCCGCATTGGCTGGGGTTGTGGATGTTTCCCCGTAGGGGTTTTACCACGTGAAAACATCAGTGTGTTGATATTGGATCTGGTTATGTGAGTGATTACTGAAGGTGTTCGTCCTCTGTTGGAATACCTATGTTGTTGATCACATGGTAGCACAATTTCTGCTACAGGTTTCTTGCGAGGTGAGCTTGGTATTTGAAATCTGTCTTTCTATTGTAGTGGCTGGTTAGAAGTTCCAACAACTCTTGGTTTCCCCGCTATAGTCCACGCTGGCCAAGACGTGGTAGTTCCAGTGGTCTCCTCTCGTGGTTGACCAAGGCTGGGTGCTTGTGATTTATCTAGTTGCCCCTCTGTACCCAGATTTTGTGTCGTTCCATTAACTTCCATGGCTACTTCAGTGTTTTCTGGTTGTATTTCCTGTTGGGTTTCTACTTCCTCATTTTGAGGATCCTATGCCGCTACTGGCATATCCTCTTTCATGGCCTCTACTTGTGGTTGTTGAATCTCTTCCAGGATTGATGTAGAGTTCACCGGTATCATCTCTGGGGATGGGATCTTGTTGATATCAATGATCTCTAGTTGTTGTTCATTTTCTTCCAGCGGTTCTCGTGACCTAGTTTGAACCCAGGTCGATCTGACGGTCTGGCTGGGTTTTGCTGGCTTTGGAGGTGCCATAATGGTGACTGTCGAATGTTTGTTGGGTTTGAATGGATTCGGTGAGCTCTATGGTATCACTTTGTTCATTCTGGATTCTATTAATCTTTCCCTGTTCTCCTTTCTTGAATAGACCAATCACTCACGTGCTCGCGTATTGTATGGGCTTCTCATGAAGCTTGTCGAGGACGCTTCCTCCACGATGTGATTAATGCACCATAAATGTGGGTTCAATGCATCTATGGAAGTTTCGTACTTACCATTATGCTTACTTTTCCATTTCTAGTTGGCGTGTTTAATGTGATGCTCTATGAATCCTTACCGTGCTTTAATTTTGCCTCGTGCTGTCCTGTCAGCCTACTTCCGTCGACTTTCCTTTTCCCACTTGTTTTCCTTTTGACATGACCATTGTTCTTGCCTTTGCTTAATTTTCATTTCAAATGGTATGCGGCCTTTCTATCTCTGGCGTACTGCGTGCTTTTTAGTTTTGTTTCCTCTTTTTGTTCTCTGTTTTGATTTTTAATTTTTTTGATTATTATTTTATTTTTATTTTTTATTTTTACTACGTGGTGGGTGGTCAACTATCCTTGTACAGCTTCAGTTGGCTCCCATTTATCATTCCTCTGAGGTCTACACCTGCTAAATCTCTTAACTGTACAAATCCTCCGTCTATTACAGATTTTACCTCGTAGGGTCCTAACCAATGCATTCTAAGCTTTCCTGGGTGTTAAAATGATTTACTGTCGTAGAGAAATACTAGATCTCCTTCCTTGAACATTTTCTTCTTGATGTGTCAATCGTGCCAAGATTTGTCTCTTGCTTTCTGCAGTTGTTGATGGAATCCTGCTAGGATTCGGTCTTCCTCCATTGATAGTAACTGATTGAGTCTTTCCCTTATTGCGCCTCATTCTGTCATTTGTGTGATAACTGCTACATGTAAACTGGGTATTAAAAACTCTAATGGCACTATTGCTACTTGGCCATAGACCAATTTGAATGGTGTATGCCCTATCAAATTTTTGCATGTAGTCTTGTACACCCATAATACTGTTGATACTTTGAGGTCCCATTTGTATCATTTGATGTTACAGATCTTTGTTAGTGCGTTCTCGAGAATTTTGTTGAAGGCTTCTATTGTGCCATTTTCCTGTGGATGATACAGTATGATTTTTTGGTGATGAACTTCAAACTCTTTGAGAATCATGCAGATGGTGTTGTTTATGAAGTGCATTCCTTGGTCACACATCAAAACTCTTTGGCACCTAAATCTAGTGATTACATGTTCAAACAAGAAGTGTGCAACTGTCTCTGTGTTGCAGTCTTTTAATGCTAGGGCTTCTGCCCATCTTGTTAGGTATTCCGTCATGGTGATGATGTATCTTTCCCCTGTCCTTTTGGCTGGTGGGTTAATTGGTCCCACAAAGTATATTTCCCATTTGTAAAATGGTTGTAATGTTACTTGCGGTTGTAACGACATCTCGTCCCTTATGTTGGGTTTGCCTACCCTTTGACAAACATGGCATTGCTGACAATACTCTTTCGAGTCCTTGTGAATTGTTGGCCACCATAATCCTGCGAGTAGTACCTTCTGCACGGTATCTTTTCCTGCATAATTCCCTCCTGCTATTCCTTCATGGGATTCTGCTAAAATTCTTGGTTGTTCGTTCTCTAATACATACCTTCATAAGATGCTATATGCACCCATATTGTATAGATGTACTACAATCAGTTAATATTCGACTGTGCAGACTACCAGGTTCTTATTCTGCGTGGTGGTATATTCTTGCGGTGAAGTACCTGTGCTCAAGTACTAGATGATCTCTGTGAAGTAGTCATCAACAATATGTACTGAGAATAACTATGCATCCAGAAAGTTTTCTTCTAAGTTCATGGGTTATTCTCCATTCGTGACCCTTGATAGGTGGTCAAGTCCTGCATTCAATTTTCCTGGTTTAACTATTAATTCGAAGTCAAATTCTTGAAATATAAATAACCATTGACATATTCTGCCCCCCAACACTGGCTTGTTGACTAGGTATTTCAAGGCTGATTGATCTGTAAACATCTTAAATTTTTTTCCCAATAGGTAATGTCTGAACTTCTGCAGTGCATAGACCATGGCTAAGCCTTCTCTTTCTATTGTGTTATAGTTTTGTTATGAGTCTGATAATTTTCTTCTTGCGAACACTATCGGGTGATCCAAGTCTCCTACTCCTGGTTGCGCTAAGATATCTCCAAGCACTATCACTAATGCATCTACATGCACATGGAATGTCTTTTCCCAGTCTGGAAATACTAATATTGGTGCAGTAGCCATCTTTTCCTTCAAAGTGTCCAGACCATGTTGACACTCGCCCTTCCATTGATACTTTGTATCCTTCCTTAAAAAAATTTCCATTGGTGTTGTGATCTGAGCATATCCTCTGATGAATTTCTTGTAGTATCCTATGTGTCCTAACGTCACTCGCAGATGACGGACTATTTTTAGTGCTGGTAAATTGACGATGACTGTGATCTTTTCCGGATCGACCAATAGCCCCTGTTGGAATACTATATGGCCCAATAGTATCCCAAACAGTGTTCCAAATATGCATTTATTGATATTTAGTGATATTTGGCACTATCTGGATTGCTCTAGAATCAAGCGTAAAACTTTAACATGGCTTTTCAACAGACTATAGACTCTCCAGTCATCTAGGTATACTTCGAGAAACTGATGGATGAATTCCTTAAATGTTGCGATGACCACTCTAGAGAATATGGCAGGTGAATTCTTCAGATAAAATGACATGACTGTGTATAGATAAGATCCCCATTCAGTCACAAATTTGGTCTTGTGTCTATCCTCCTTTGCTATCTTAATTTAATGTTAGCCTGAGAATCCATCAGTGAATGAGTAAGCTTCGTGTCCCCCCACATTCTTTAACACTTCATCTGTGAATGGTGTAGAGAATGGGTCATGTAGGCATGCATCATTCAACTTCCTCTATTCGACGCATATCCTGATCCCTCTTCCTTTTTTCTTGTCTTGTACGACTATCAGGATTGTCCATTCTGATTCCTCGACTGGTTCGATGATGCCGACTTCGAGCATCCTGTTGATCTCATCTTTAACTTTCTGTTTATATATGGGATTTAGTCTATAGGGTCATTGTTTGATAGGTTTCGCGTCGAATTTGAGTGGTATCTTCATTTCTCCTAATTCTCTAGCTATACCCTTCATCTCTGTAAATGTTGTGGGAAAAAGGTCACTATATTCATGCAACAATTTTGTGATGCTTTCTACTGTCTTCTCATCCAAGTAATATCGAATGCTAGCCATTTTGGGTTGCTCGACAGTCCTGATGTTAACCTTATTTATCTTTATTGGCACGGAAATGACTTCTGATTCTATGGGTTCTCCTTCCACATCTCTTTCACCTTCAACTTCTTCGATCTGAATATGGCGCGGGTCATCTTTGTCTAGTGCTTCCTCCTGTACATGGTAACATGACAGTAGTTCCTTGACTGTCTGATTATTTCGTTGTTTTTCTTCTATGATAGTTTCTATTTCTAGTTCTTTGATGAATATTACTCCTCTTATCCGTTTAAGGGCTGCATATATGTTCGGGTTCTCATGCTCGAATGAGAAAGTGATTGCGAAGTGATGCTGCAATATTTTCCATGTTGTAGTTCCTTTGAACAATTCCTAGTCTATGTACCAGTTCGCTTGTATTCCCTCTAAAGTATGTATGAAATGATGAGGCCATTCCTCAGGTGGTTTCATTTTCCATAGCATTCTACATGCCTCCAAGTGCTCCGATGGTGCTCCATATCCATCCTACTTCTATTGTTTGTTGTTTTTCTATTCTGCACATAACCTTATGCGTAGTAACCACTTACATTGATACCAGTCTGTGATAGTCACTTTGTGCATACCCCACCATCTTGTGGGTGTGGACTTGAGTGCTAATTCAAGTGCTAGTAGTCTCTGGGTCTCTAACATTGCTTCTTCGTACTATGTCAAGAATGTTTCCAAATCATTTATTTTGTGGAAACTGGGTGGTTCTCTGATTTTTATGCCTATCCACTGTATTGTGCAGTCTATTCTTGCACATCTTCTCGTGGATACTTCGTGTAGTCTTTGCTGCCATTTTTCTAACCCAATGTCTGAGTCTATTGTGCATGAAGTAATGCTCTGGCAACTGAGTACCTCGTCTGTAGTTGGGTTTACATAATCCTCATCATGAGCAGTTGTTCTGTACAACTGGACGATCTCTTCTAAATCCAGGCAAGTGGGTTCTATGAACCTCTCCCCTTCTAATGGATCTAGTGGTGCTATGACCCTGTAGTCTCCAGACTCAAATGTCATTTTTCTAGTTTTCAAATTAATTATGGCCTTGTTGTCAAACGCCCAATCCAGAGAAAGTAGTGCCAGGTAAGGTGTTGTACTATCTACTATTTCAATGACATCAAAGTCTACTTTAGTGCGCACTCCATCCAGATCTACACTTACTCCTTTTAGTCTACCTATTGGTAGGACTCTATGTTGATTTGCTAATTTTAGTTGAACGGTTGAGTATCCCAATGTTGGTTCTCCCATGAATTTCCATGTTGTCTTGGGTAGCACATTCACTTTAGATCCTAGGTCTAGTATAATATCTCCCATATTGAAATCCCCAATGTTAACATTTAGTCTAAATTCCCTACTTGTTCTTCTTCTTGTGTGTAGGTGATTGACGGTTTTCAGTTCTATCTTTTGTTCCGTCTCACTACTACATTTCTCTAGGATGTTTTGTAGTATTTTCATAGACAAAGGATCACTTAATACTTTGACACATGATTGCAGAAAGCCTTTGATAGTAATTACTTTTCCCTTGGGTTGCATTCCATTGGTATGATCCAACGATGGTGGCATCTCATACTCTGAGACTTCTTTGACCGGTTTCATAGTTGAATTCGACGTTGTGTCCTTCTGAAACTCTTGACTGGCTTCCCTAAAAGTCTCCTTTTATTTAGGCGCATCGAACTGCTTCTTGGGGTCAGCATTCTTCTTTATTTATTGGTTCTATGCTGGTTCTTGTCGAATTGTGTCAGTTCCTATTTTCGTTCCTCCACGAGTAACTATGTTGATGTTTTGTCCATCATCCCTTGCTTCAGATGAAATCCACTGAACATTCTAATTGTTCTGGTTCCTTTTTTCCTAAATCTTTACTAGTAATTTTGGACATTCCTCTGTTTCATGGTCCTATGCACAACAATACATACAAGTCACTGGTGGCAGTGGGCATTCCCATGCATAATGTCCTGGTTGTTGGCAATTGCGACATGTGATTGGTCCTCTACTACATCTGAAACCTCCTCTGGCTCGTCCTCCTCCTTTGTAGCCTATGCGATCACCTCTCAGTGTGTTATATCGTGGTTCCTGATTATACTGCATGGTATTGTAGTAGGGTTGTGCTGGGTTGTACTGTGGCTGTGTGTTATTGTAGGGTTGCAAAGTAGTATTATACTATTGTTGTGCAGTGTTATATGTGGCTGGGGCTTGATTGAACTGGGGCATTGCTTGCCCAGTCATCATTTCAGCCTATAATCTATATACATTCAATGTTCTTTTCCACATCAACTCCATACTTCTATAATCTTTGTCATCATGACCAACTGACTTACAAAAGGTACAATATGAATTCTTTGGAACTCTCTAGTATTTCTACATCATCGTATAGTGATAAGGGTCATGACCCAGTTTCTTTCATATTTTGCACCATAATCCTCCCTGTGGTAGCGGGTTTTGCATACCTATCGCCATATACTGCACAAATTTTGGGCATTCGTTCTTGTGGTGTCCCTCCATCCTGTAGGTGGTGCACCAAACAACTTCTTGTTTGTCCTTGTTCTTATTCTGGTTCAGCTGAAATGTTAAAGTCTTCAAATCATCCTTCAACTCTTCGATAGCTGGATCTGTCTGCTGGTACTAGTTCTCTTCCAGTTGCAAGGCTTCCTGTAGAGCCTCTGCCTATGTCCGAAACTTCTATTGTAAAGGATATTTTAAGTGTGTGAGTAGTGAGTTGATAAATAGGTGCCAATGTTGCATATCGGTCATAAGGTATTTTAACTTTCCATTTAGTCGCTTGAATATCTGATCAATCTCCTATACCAACTCTCTTGGTTTATGTTGTATTTCAATCATCTTGTTCATGTACTGATCCTCCAAGCTTGGCTTTTGGAACTCATTTATTAGTAATTTCTTAATATCAACCAATGTCCTTGTCATTCCAGGGGCATTGTTTGTGTCTAGACTCATATACCAATCTAGTGTGCGGTCTCTTAGCGTGATCGCTAGCTGTGCAAGTTTGGTATCTTCATCAGTGATCTATTTCTCTTCCCAGATATTTGCACAAATGAACAAATTCTTCTCAGGGTATTCTATTGCTTCTCCTCTAAACTATGGTAATATGATAGTAGGATCGTGTCCTGCCAATCTGAATTCTAAACTACTACCTCCTCCGCACAGTGTATATACTTGACTAGTGTTTCCTGAACTTACTCCTCCAGTGGTTTCTCCTTATGTGGATGTACTTCCTGTTGTCGGACTTCCTCCGAACTTTGGTTGTCTAAATGGTGGTATTCTCTTTGGTGTATTGGTCACACATGGGTTTATGGGTTCCACACTGGAATTCATATGGAAAGGATGGTTGTATTCTACTCCTGTTGTTGGGCCTCTCGTCTTCCTCTCATATATTGTGCATAGAATTTCCTCAATATGCTCCACAGCCCGAAGATCCTCTACCTCTTCCTCATCGCTCGCCAAGCCCTCCCTCGTGGCTATGACTCTCTTCTTTGTATCCACCTTATATTGGTAGGGTACTCTGCTATGCGTCATTCCTGATAACACCAAGATCCACTGAAGTTGGTCGTCATCCATCAAGATCAGGTCCAAGATTTCCTCCTCCTTCTTTTCTTTATCCTCACCTCCTTCCATTTATCCTTTCTCTGTCAGTGCTTCCCCCCTTCCCCATCCACGCAGGGAAGTCTAGTTGTTTGATTCCATTGTCATTACACCTTTATTATATAGCATTATATTAATAGAAGTATACAATGATCAAATGTACCTTCCTCTGGGTCCACGTAGAAATTCTTGATCAGCTGCGCTGTATGACTTCGTTGTGTCGATTGCAAACTCTGTGATGAAGCCTGCCACAATACGGTCAAGCCAAAAGTATATTTCATGGGTGAATTTGTTATTCACCTGTTGTAACTCCACAACCTGTACTGGGGTCCAATCTAGCTGTCATATCTGATTCGTCGCATGGTTATCTTTCAACCTTAGTATCCACTCCTTCATTAGGTGTTGGTTGTGGAGCCTGATTATGTTTCTAATTTAGAGGTCCTTGCTTTCAGCCATGTTTATACCCCGTGAATACTTTACACCCCAGAAGTATTTACACTCTTCCATGTGGGGGAGTGCAGAGGGGGGGTACCCCCTCTGCAGGGTCTGGGGGGCCTATCCCCCCGACTGGAGCGTTCAGGGGCGAAGCCCCTGAAGGAAAAATTGCCTTGTAAATGTATATTGTAATTTCATTGTAAATCTAGACCGTTCATTATAAGGTCACATATCTAATGGTAGAAATTATGTTAGGGGTTTTTTCCCTAGAAGGAAAACCTCTGTTATGAGGGAAATGTATTGCGGCTATGCATTATGGCGATTATTGTATTTTGAAAGAGGATACTGTGAGAGAAAGAAGAGGAAGTTACAATAGGTTTTGTTATAGGTTGTATCCCTTCATTTGCTGGATAATAATAAAGGAAGCACCTTGCAATTTCTCTGGTGGATGTAGCCCACATTGGGTGAACCACGTAAATCCGTGTCTCTATGGTATTGTGTATCTTCTGTGTTTTTTTTCCACATTTGTTTTATTTTATTGCTTCACGGTCCTATTTTTTTAACAACTGGTATCAAAGCGAAAGGTAACTCGCAGAAAAAGAGGGTTCCTAGTTTGAGTGGGAGCAATGTCAGAAGATGGAAAGTTTAGGGTCGAGAAATTTAACAGCCAAAACTACCAGTTATGGAAGATGCAGATGGAAGATTATTTATATCAGAAGGATCTATTCCTACCATTAGGCGGAGTATAAAATAATTCGATGACCATGAAGGACGAAGAATGGGAGATTTTTGATAGAAAGTCTCTAGGAACGATATGGCTGATCTTGGCAATGTCGATGGATTTCAATATTTTGAAAGAAAAGACAATGAAGGATCTGATGGATGCAGTGACTAAACTGTATGAAAAACCCTCGATGTCTAATAAGGTATTTCTAATGAAGAGATTATTTAATATGAAGATGTCAGAAGGTGGGTCCGTTGCAGATCATTTAAATGAATTTAACACGGTTACTAATCAACTAAGTTTTGTAAAAGTGGACTTTGATGATGAGGTTAGGCCTCTTCTAATCTTGTGATCATTGCCGGAAAGCTGGAATGGCTTGGTCATGGCTGTAAGAAACTCTGTCTTTGGTTCAAATACTTTAAAATTTGATGATGTTGTTGGTGTTATCCTTAGTGAGGAAATGCGATGAAAAAGCACAAGTGAGACATCAGGTAATGCGTTAAACATGGAGAACAGGGGAAGACAAAAGGATAGAGGAAAGGGCTCAGGGAACTGTGGGAATTATAGGAAGGGCAGATCTAAATCTAGACTTAGAAATATAGAGTGTTGGAATTGTGGGAAGAAAGGACATCTGAAGAAATATTGCAGAGCTCCAAAGAAACAAAGAGATGGACAACAGGAGAGAAATCAGGAAGCAAATGTAACATGTGATGTGTTACAAGATGCTTTGATTCTTTCTGTAGATAATATTTATGAGTCTTGGGTAGTATATTCAGGGGCTTCATTTCATGCCACACTCCATAGGAAACATTTTCTAGATTATGTTCAAGGTGATTTTGGACAGGTTCATTTGGGTGATGATGCACCATGGAAAATTGTTGGAATGGGAAAGGTAAAAATAAATTAACACAATGGAAACCAATGGTTCTTGAAAGAGGTAAGACATGTTCCAGATTTAAGGAAAAATCTAATTTCAACAGGGTAGTTGGCAAGTGAAGGTTTTGTATCCATATTTACAGATAAGACGTGGAAGGTCATCAAAGGATCATTGGTGATAGCAAAAGGAGAGAAGGTAGGTACATTGCATTTATGTACTGGTAATATTGACTCTTTAATATCTTTAGCTTCTATAGGAGTGGATAAAACACGGTGGCATCATAGGCTGGGACACATGAGTGAGAAGGGTATGCAGATACTTTACAAAATAAATTTGCTTCCAGATCTTAAACAAATTGATTTGGACTTCTGTGAGCATTGTGTTTATGGAAAACAAAAGAGAGTGAGATTTATCATAGTCAGAAAAGAAAAGAAGAATGAAAGGTTAGATCTTGTGCATACAGATGTATGGGGACCAACTCAGGTATCATCTCTTGGTGGATCTTGTTATTATGTTACTTTTATTGATGATGCAACTAGAAAAACTTGGGTTTATTGCATTCGACAAAAATATGATGTTTTTGATACTTTTAAGAAATGGAAAGCTTTGGTTGAGAATGAGACAGGAAAATTTTTGAAGTGTCTCATATCAGTGAATGGAGGTGAATATTGCAGCAAGGAGTTTGATGATTATTTTTCATACCATGGGATTTGTAAAGAGAAGACAGTTCCAAGAACACCACAAGAAAATGGTGTGTTAGAAAGGATGAACAGGACAATCATGGAGCGTGCAAGGAGTATGAGATTGCATGCTGGTTTGCCCTTATAGTTCTGGGCAGATGCTGTAGATATTGTTGTTTACTTAATAATCAAAGGACCTTCAAGCTCTTTGGATGGTAGAATTTCAGAGGAGGAATGGAAAGGAAAAAAGGTAAACTATTCTTTTTTGAAAACTTTTGGTTGTGAAGCATTTGTCCATATTGATAAAGAAAATAGAACAAAGCTTGAGTCTAAATCCAAGAAGTGTACCTTTATTGGATACAATGTTAATGGTTTTGGTTATTGATTATGGGATTATGAAAATAATAAAATCATTAGGAGTAGAGATGTCATATTCAATGAGAAGGTCATGTACAAAGATCAGTTGCAGGGAAAGAAACAGGAAGAAGAAAAACAAGAATACATAGTGCTTGATGAGATCACTGAAAAAGAAATTCCAAAGGAACTTGAAAATCAAAATGTACAACAATAGGAGCAGCAGGTACCTCAAACACCTGCAAGTGTTGTTAGAATATTTACCAGGTTAAGTATACCCCTTGAATGATACTCTCCTTCATTGTATTATTTATTGTTGACTGATTCTGGTGAACCATAATGTTATGAAGAGGCAATAAAGGTAGACACCAAAAATAAGTGGGAGCAAGGCATGAAAGAGGAAATGGATTCCTTGGAAAATTACTAAACTTGGGACTTGGTTCAGTTTCCTGTGGGAAAAAGAGCATTGCAGGATAAATGGGTTTACAAGTTGAAGGAAGAAGATGGAGGAGAAAAGAGGTACAAGGCTAGACTTGTTGTAAAGGGGTTTGCACAAAAAAAAGGT
>ML814154.1:61915-77364 GCA_009831015.1 Picea engelmannii | reverse complement strand
TCGAGACGAAATCATGATTATCTTTATGTTGTGGTTGATCGATTTAGCAAAATGTGTATTTTGATGCCTTGTACTAAGCAGGTTACAACTGAACAAATGACACAAATGTTCTTTCAAAATGTTTGGGTGCATTTTGGATTGCCTAAGTCCATTATTTCTGATCGAGATTCTCGATTTGTTGGAAGTTTTTGGTCAAGTTTATGGGCACTCATGGACACTAAACTTAAAATGAGCACAGCTTTTCATCTGCAAACATATGGTTAGACATAGGTGGTAAATCGAACAGTGGTGCATCTTCTTCGTGCTTATTGCAGTAAGCATCCTAAACTTTGGGATGAGCATTTACACTACATTCAACATGCTTACAATCATGTTAAGCACTCTTCGACTCAAACGTTTCCATTTGAACCATGTTTTGGCTATTTGCCCAAATCTCCTTTAGATTTTATCTTTAGGAAGGATATTGCTATCGATGGTCAATATGACATTGATAGGGCAGAAAATTTTATTGAACAAATTCAGTCGATACATCAAGTGGTGTAAGAGCAGTTGGAAAAGAGTCAAGCCAAGTACAAGATGAGACATGACAAGCATCGTGTTGATCACAGTTTCCAATTTGGAGATGAAGTTTGGCTTTACATCAGTAAGGAGAGGCTTAAAGGATAATGTAAAAAATTGAAACCAATTTGATAGGGTCCTTTCAAGATTATCGACAAGATTGGTAACAATGCTTTTCGTTTAGATTTGCCTCCTTATATGCAAATGTATGCAGTTGTTAATGTTGAGAATTTGAAATTGTATGAGCCTCCATTGATTGATGATCATGGAGAGCATGTTTAGATTCCTTCTATAGATGATTTTTCCCCAGAATATCTTACAGAACTGCATGAAGACACAATCCTTGACAGGAGAATGCGAACTTCAAAATGAGGAAATGTGGAGTATCTTCGAGTTGGTCTTAAAGGTAACAATCCAAGAAAATCCAAGTGTATTGAGGTTGGAAGGGTGAGGGAATTATACCCTCATATTCACATAGAATGAATATAGTCTTTTGGAGGTCCTAAAGCTTCCCAATGGGGAGGTGTGATCAGGGGATCAATTTTTGCTCAAAAATTCAAAGTGCTCGAAATTGCTTCAAATCAAACGAGAGTGTAGGCCTCGTTGTTGCGAACCCAATGTAACTCATTTGGGTTCAAATGGATGTCGGGAGAGAGAGATATTGCGATTTGTTTGAATCGTCAAATAGGCAAAAAAAAAAAAAGGGACGTTGATTGTGCAGTCCGTACAGTTCGTACAGGCTGACGTGGCAGAGACTGTACACTGACATGGCAGTTTTGGATTGGCAGATAATTGGATGAATCATGTTTCGACACATGGCAGTTTTTGGTTTGTGGTTGAGTGCCACATGGTACCATTGTACTTTGTATTGGTTCAAAATTATATGGAGTCCATGGGATTCGAACCCTAGACCTCCCCCACCGGTCAAGCCTTAAAAAAGTCTGCCCGACCAATATACCACGCGTTGGTTCTTATAATGTATATGGTAAAATATATATTTGAATTTGATTAAAATTTAATGTGGTGGGGGGTCGTGTTGGGGCTTAGACCCAGCCCGCGGTTATATTACGAATACGATATGACCATTACATATGTAAATGCATGTGAATATATAACGGAGCCCCGGTCGCATACATTTAAACCATATGACCATTGTGTAAATGGAGTTTTGGCGTGCTTATTTTTAAAAGGAGTTTAGCACATGGTTTCGGGCATTGATACATATGACCTTGCCATGGAGAGCGCGAGAGTTTGGTGTTGGTTTCAAACGGTTGGGTTTTGCGTCGACACGTGTCGTGCCCACAACAAATCTTTGAGCGTAGCCCCTTTTTCTTATAGCACGCGGTCGTATGGACAACCCATGTGCCCCCGAGTTTGGCTGTTAGGGGCTGGCATGCCCATAATCGTCCTACAGTTTTCACCATTGGCATGGTTGTGTTCGGTGCTGGGTTTTTACACTTTAAATAGCGTGTGTGCTAGGTTGAATGAACAAGGGTGCGTTTTGTAGATGCAGAGACAACAAGCTTGAAAGGGAGACTTCAAAGAAGCCTAACTTCTTCGTTTTTTGGCCAAACGAGGTGCTGAAAAAGCCCAGCTAGGGGTTTTTGGATGCTCTAAAGCCATTGGAGCAGTCTATTGGTCAATTTGAGAAGTGTAAAGTACGTTTTTGAGAACTTTGAGAAAATAATAATAATGATCCATTGGAAGATGGACCAGGAGATGTAGCCCAAGAGAGGGGTGAACTCCTTTATCATTTGTTGTGTTATGTGTTTATTTTCATTGATTATGCTACTATTTATATGCATCTTAAATGAGTAAATCCTATTAATGATGTGTTGCAAAGTTGATCCATTTGATTTTAACATATAAAATTTAACTTGCAAATATTTTCAAGATTACAAGTCTTCTTCATTTTTAGATCAACGAATCACCATATGTCACTTATGGGTTGCATAGTACGCTTCTGGGAAGGTTCATGTATCGAGAAAGACAACAATGTATTCAATATACTATGGAATGGCCTCAATCCAGAATAGGTATGCATCCAGGAGATGATCATCCACTGCTCTGCCACTTTCCCCTGACTCTAACCTGGAAAGGTGATCTGGACCTACATTGCATCTTCCTGGTTTGACAATCACTTCAAATGAAAATTCTTGAAACAACAATAGCCATCTACAAATTCTTTCTTCAAATACTAGTTTTTTGACTAGGTACTTCAATGCAGAATGATCAGTGAAAAACTTGAAATGAGAGCCTTATAAGTAGTGTCTAAACTTTTGTAATGCATAAATCATAGCCAAACCTTCCCTTTTAGTGGTTGTGTAGTTTCACTTAGCTTGCGATTGTTTTCTGCTGGAAAAGTAAATAGGGTGGTCCATATTCCCTTCCCCTGGTTGTGCTAAAATGGCTCCTAGGGAGATGCCTGATGCATCCACATGTACATGGAATTCAATTTCCCAATTTGGAAATATCAATATTAGTGCACTACTTAGTTTCTCTTTTATAATATCAAATGCCTTATCACACTTAGGCATCCATCGGAACAATTCATACTTCTTCAACAAATTCTCAAGGGGTGATGTAATAGTTTCATATCTTATGATGAACTTGTGGTAATATCCTATATATCCTAGTGTGGAGTGCAAAAAATGGCACTTGTAGGTGGCATCATGTTTAGAATGACCGTAACTTTAGTTGGGTCTACCAGGACTCCTTCTCTTCATACAATATGGCCTAACAAATTGCTATGAGGTACACATAAAATACACTTTCTTAGATTTAGAGATATTTTCATTTCACAACATCTATCAAACATTAATCGGAGTAGGCTGACATGATATTTTAATAGGATGTACATCATCCAATCATCCATAGACTTCAAACCAAAGGGAATTACATTGTATGCAAATGATCCCCATTCGATTATTAATGTAGTCTTGTTCTTGTCTTCCTCTATGATTATGAATTGATGATATCCCAAGAATTTGTCTCTAAATGAATAGGATTCTTTTCATGCAACTTGATCTAATACCTTGTCACTAAAATTTGTTCGAAATAGGTCATGCACACATCTAGAATTCAGACTCCTGTAATCCACACAGACCTGAATTTCAACTGTATATTTCTTACTCTGGATAATTATAGGGATAATCCATTCTGCTTCTTCAATAGGAAAAATAAGTCTTGTCGTAAGAATATTGTCCACTTCTTTATTAATGTTTTCTTTAACTCTAGGGTTGAGACGGTATGGTCTGTGCTTCACAGGTCTTGATTCGGGTTTCAACTCTATTTTCATTTCTCCCATGGCTCCTTTTATGCCTTTTAGTTCTGATAGATTTTTTGGAAACAAGTCCTCATACTCCCACAACAGATTATGTACCTCGTTCATAGCCTACTTATCCTAATACTCTCCTATAGAAGTTATCTTAGGATTCTCTACACTCCCTATATTGACTTTCCACAACTTCAGTGGGTGATTATAGGAGCTACATGTATGACTAGGTATGGTATCCTGAATCTCTCTACTGCCTTCGGTTTCTTTAATGTCTAAGTTTCTAAGCTCTTCTAAACCGTCATGGTTTTCTAGGGCTCTCTCAAATTTACAAAAAAGGTACAAATATCTGATCAATTTCAAGAATCATACTAGACTGAAGGAAGTGAACATGGTCATCACATATTACTGGACTTGATCTCTTTTTACAAATGTTGATAAAAAGCATTTCCCTGATTCTTTGAAGGACACTGTTGAGCTTAGAATACTTACTTGTAAAGGAGAAATCCTTGCAAAACTGTTCTTGTAAGGTCTGCCAATAGTTTGTTTGTCTTATGGGATCCTCATGTATATACCAGGCCCTTTGAATAGGCCCCAAGGAATGGAAAAATACCTGGACCCATAGGTGAGAGGGTACCTCCACAACTCTCCACTACTTTAAGCAATGTTCAATATGCATCTAAGGGTCAGATTGTGTGTTGCACAGTTGCGCATCTTCGAAATCCATCTTCATTCCTTCTTCCAGTCGATCCCTCCCTTGGAATTGACATTTGATATCTTTTTTTTCATCCTCCCACTCTATAATCGAGGCTTTATGGGTGGCCCACCATCTAGCAGGGGTATATTGCAAGGCTAAGTCAAGGACATAGATCCTTTGTTCCTCCGCTATCTTTTCTTCCATGTTGGATAGAAAACTGTGTACCTCTAAGGTACCATTGTATGTAGGGGGTTCTCTAATCTCAGTTCCAATCCATATTATTTCTATAATAGTTGTTCATTGCCTCGAGAATCGCTCATATGAACCTTGCTTCCAACTGTCAAATGTTGCTTCTAAATCCTCATCAACATATTGTATATTTCTCTAACTTATTGATACATTTGTCGTAGGATTTATGTAATCTGGTCTCGTGCCTGCTATGATGGTGTGTAATTGGTCCAGGGCCTCTAAATCCATATTATGGTCCACTGGTTCAATATGTCTAGGCCCTAGACAAGGATCTAAGAGATGAACTACTTTTATCACGTCTGCTTCAAACACCAGGGTGTCCCCTTTTAGATCAATTAGAGCATAGTTGTCATATTCCCAATCAATCCTGAGTAGAGAAGGGTATGGATCCTTATCTCCCATGATTTCAATCACCTCAAAGTCAACTGTGGTATTAACTCCTGCAACATCTATTTCCACATTTTCCATCCTCCCTACTCGGAAGATGCAGTACTGATTTTACATTCTCAATTGGATGGGGGAATATACTAACTGAGGTTTTTCCAAATCTTCCAAGGTATTTTTGGGTAGGATGTTTGACATCTGATCCCAAATATAGCATGACATCCTTGATTTCAAGCTCATCTACTCTAAATTCTTTTCTCATTCACACCTTTCTTCTTTGTAGTCTCTACGTATTCTTCTCAGGGAGGTTAGTCCTTACTATGGATTCTGGGGTTCCTTCGTTCCCCAGTATCAAGTACAGGGTGTTGTGCAACTTCTCAATAAGTTGGTCATCCCCTAGGATATCAAAGAATAACTGGAACCAAAGATTGATTACACTTTGAGACTTCTCAAGGTGTCTTCTTGGAATTACAGAATTCCTGGGTGCTGGTGGTGAGGTAGGGGCTTGCACGGGGTTAGGTTGACAAGAAGATATTGGAGGATTCATATTACTTATGGAATGGGGATACTCTTAAATGTTTCTACTACATTTTTGAAAAACAATTTTTGTTTCACAGGATCATACTTGTCGTCTTTGGGAATAACTTTCTGAATCTTGGGCTAACTCTATGCATCTGCCCCATTATTTTCTCCTCTGCGAGTGATGATGTTAATATTTGGTAGATGTCCCTCGATTCATATTTTTAATTATGAGCTTATGAGATTAGCTCTGCATTGACGAACCCAATCTTCCCACTTCATGATCTGTTATGGACAATCTTTAGTTGCATGCCCATTATTCATGTAGTGCAAGCACCATGGTCGTCTTGGGTGAGGGAATTCTCTAGCCAAATGACCTTGTTCGTTGCAGTTATAGCATCAACTCAGTCCTCAACCTCCATTTCTCCCTCCTATGAATCCACCTCCAGCCCCACCTCCCTGGCCTCTTCTAGGTCCTTGGGAGGTTTCATTTACTCTGAATGATGTCATGTCTAACCTGTTAGCAAGTGCGTCCAATGCTCTAGATTGATTTTTGGCATGGGTCATAGATGTGAAAAACTCATAGTGTATTGTATTGGGAACAGTTGTGTACTACTGCATAATAGAACACTACCTCGATGCATGTCCCTCTGTCTGAAAAATCTCACAATGATCCGGTGTCTGAGGGTTGGAGCACCTCGGAAGGTATTATACATCCCTGGTGTATGGAATGGTGGAGTCGCAGATGTTAGCACTCTCTAAATTTGTTTGGCTGATAAAAAAATGACAGAGTGTTGGCAACAGTGATATAATTACTATCGTTTGTAAGCTGCCTACACAGGGTCTCTAAATTTTCATTACTCATCATGACCATTCTCACTAAAAGACACTTGTCACTTGTTTCTTTTTACATATCTTCCTTTTGATTTTTGTTTTCATGACTGTAAGCATGAAAACTCGCAGCTGGAATTGACACTTTGTTTCGATTTTTTATTAAAGGAAAACTGTTCATATGGTCTATTATCGAATTGTCATATTTTTTCTATGAATGTGATTGTTTTCCTTGTTTATAACCCCTTGGTCCTAAATGTGCCTTGGTTACATAAGTGAAAGACCTCCACTCATTAATATTCGATTGATATTAATGGGGTTTTGATTCACAAAACTTTTAATTATTCAATTTTCATTTGATACACTTACCTTTGTAATCAAGCCATGAATGTGTGTACTATGGTTTTTCAAGTGTTATGATCCTTATATGTACCCATATGCCAAGGTGTCATATGAATTACAACATGCTATTACTTCTCTGTATGGTCTCGGGCTTCACGATTTCGTTCCCACGCATGGGGATTAATGCCTCTGCCTACCATTTTGAACTGCCATAGCATTGTTTTGTTCGGGGCTATGGCTCTACGGTTTTTTTATCAAACCCTACCTCCGAGTTATGTGTTGATTCTCTTCTATTAGCCATGGATCCAGTGGTAAGGATCGATCCCAATGGCATCCAAACCTTGTTATCGTATGATAACGCTAGGGATGACTTAGAAAGGAACGATTGGCATTTATTCATTGAAAAATTTAAGGGTTTCAATCTGAGAATTGCTCAAGAGTTCGCATTGACCTTCGATGGTTGCAGAGAAAAGATAGGTGATGTGCAACTAGAGGTGACTGAAGAATTTTTAAGCCAAGCTACAGGTTTACCAGCTGTCGGGAAAAAATGGTTCAAGAACGCAAAAGTTGAAGAGGTCCCCTGGACTTTGATGTTCACCTCACGGAAAATTACTAGTTGTGACCGAGGTATGCCTATATCAACTTTAAAACCTAGGTGGCATGATCTTCTTGCTATTGTGAAATAGTTCATTACGTGTAAAGGAAGATTTGGGTTAGTTTTCCTGTATGACCTGCGATTGCTTATGAGTTTCATTGACTTCCCGTTGAACATGCCCCTACTTCCTGCTTAGAAGTTTGTACAAGATGGGAAAGAAGTTTAGGAGGCAGAAGTCTAATTCTAGTTTATTCCATCATGGTTTAATTAAAATTATCCTTGTGCATTAGTTGCAATTACACAATGATTGTTGGGATGCTTTTGTTTTATGAAATGGCTTTGGAAGTAGTGAATTGGGACAGGTTGATAAGCCTGTTATCACAGAAACCCTTGTGAAACCTACCACCTCTCCTCCACCATTCCTGCCCTGTGATCCTACCCCTAATATTGAACCCTCAACCTACCCTGATGCTACTCAACCGGAAAATCAACTGGATTCGCACCCAAAGAGTTGCACTAAAATTGTTAAAAAACCCACAAGGAAGAAACTAAAGGGTAGCATCGATGTTAACTATAAGAATAAAGGGGCCAGCCATTTGATTTCATGATGTACTCGAAACAAATCCAAACCCTGTGTAGACACAAAAAACACAATTGAGGTAAGTGAAGACTCAGATTCGGAAATTGAAAGGTTCTTGGTCGAAGAGGATCCAATGTCATATGGACTTTGCCCTGACAGACCCTACAATTATGTTAGCAACCTACCTCCATGTCTAAAGGATAATCCTGATTTTCCTGGCATCCAACTCCGTGACAAACCTACCTTTCATGTGGACGATTCTCCAACTGTTAATGCTATCAGTGCCAATGCACAGTCCCTACAGCCACAGTGTAATGAGTGTCGATCCTAGATCGACATGTATTATACAGATGTGCCTTTGCTACAGTCCCAGCTTAAATCTTTAAAATACCAAGTGGATTTGTTGACAAGTGAGAACAATAGACTCCAATCCATAACTCAAGCAAAGGAGAAATGCCAAAAAACTATAGGATCTGTCATTTTTAAGAATGTAGAGGCAGCGACAGCAATAGTAAACTCCAAGATTGCTTGATATGTTTTAATCCCATGATTTCAGGTATGATCTCTTTGGATTTTAGTATGATTTCGTCACTCTCCAATTAGGATATATAATTTGATTGGATAGATTTCCTTTCTTATAAAGATTAATTTGTTTTGTTTGTTGAATAAAATATGATTGTAGTTGTAATTATAACTAGCTACAGAATCGTAAGATTATGTATCCAGTTAGAAAAATTTGAATTGCTTCATTTGACAATTGAAAACATATCTATAATTTCCCCATTTTCATTTGTTAACAGGAACCCATGATTCCAAGGAGATATGAAGCATTGTTGACAACTTCTAGCCATATCAACTTTATGTTTTTTAGTAAATATATTAGGCTATTAGTATTTTGATATCATGTAAAATCAGGGAGGTTGCATCCCCCATATTTTTGGAACAGATTTGATGTTATCAACAAGAAACATTTTGTTCCTAGAACCTATATAAGCATGTTATTTTGTAAACATGAGATCATCTCTGCCTGGGGCAAGACTATGGATTTTTCATTGACAGACTTGAATGAAATATAATACTTGTCACAGCTTTAGCTTTTCTGTATTGTGGTTTTATTCAAGTCATGATTATTTCAATTTGTAATTAGATTATGATTGCTTTCGTTGTCGTGGTTTACTACAAATTGGTATGATCAAATTTATATATTATCCATGTTTTATGTTCCAGATTTAACACACAACAATCATTTTGTTCAAACTTGAATTAAGAGATTTATCTTTATATTTTATTGAATGCTTATACACAAGTTCTCACAACAGGATTTATCTTAATGTGGTTTCTTGTGAAATTATGAGGTTGATGTGATCATATCTCTTATATGTTCTATCATTCGAATTCCATCATTACTGCTTCACATTTATGAGAAGCAATTATAGGATCTGTTGCGGGTTTACCTCATCAGACAGGGAGATTGGATGCTACACACTGAACAAATATTGGATGCGATAACAGGTCAGTTTGTTAGTTTGATTTCATTCGTTTAATGAATACATAAATTTCCTACAGTTAAAACATCTTCTACTATCTGTTATTTCTGTTTTCAATTAGACAGTTTGATATTCCATTTCTAGAATATAAACAGATTAAATAATATTTTTACTGTTGTTTAAAAAATCAATTTATATTCGATTTTCACGGATTTAGATTAAAATTTGTATTGTGTACATATTATATATATATTAGAAATAGAATAATTTGTATATATTGTACATATAATAAGTAGAGTTATTTTATAAATATTAGTCAGTTAAACTATAAATATATATTAAATCTATATATAGTTTTCAGCGATTGTTATTCATCAAGTTATTGCATTTTCTTTAGTTTTGTTTTTTTTTCGCTTTCTTTAGAACTTAGATCGACCAACGGAGCCGTTAAACCCATCGGAGTGGATTAATCCAAACAGCTTGGGTTAATTAGACAACCCCAAACTGGATTCACTCCTCCAGTTGACGAGCGGTCAATTTCGCTCGTCAACACAGAGGTAACCTACAAACCAACTTTAGAGTTGGATACTAGCCTACTCAGCTCAAAAAGGGCTCTCTCATGTCACTTGGTGTTTCTTTGGCAATCAATGGCTAGGTTTAGTTTGTTTTTGGGGGGATTTTATAAATTTGCTAGAAAGGAAGGGGGAGGACACTCAGGGCTATGGAGATAAATTTATGAAAAAAAAATAGAAACATTGACTGGTTAGTAGAACTCTCCAGAGGATAAAGGCTAAATGAGACGATGAATCTAATTTATAATTTGTAATTTACAGAGTGTAAGAAGAAAAGATAAAATAAGTAACTGCATCAGAGCATTAATGAATCAATTATGAATTAGTTAGGAAGAACTTAACACTGTTTAAATTGCTTTAAGCCAAGATCATCTCAAGATGAATTTTGGGCCTTTAAACTATCCAATTTTAACAAAAGATAGTGCAAATGGAATAAAAAACACAGGAAACACATACAAAGAGAGAAGACAAAACTCATATCACCACCATTAGAATATTTTCATGGAGACTTCAAAGATTTATGCATATGTATTCAATTCAGCTTCAAAAAATTACAATTGAGTTCAGAACAACTAGAAAGGTGCCCTTGCACTTCTGCCAACATTAATACATTTGGAACTTCTACTATTTATGCAATTCGAGTTCCTTCAGTTAGAAACTGATTACAATAGATGAACTGAAATGCTTCATCTTCGAAAACTGATTATAAGGATTACAAATGATAGTTTTGGTATGGGAACCGATTATAATGATTAATCAGAAAAACGTTTCATGAACCAACTGTCGATTCCTCTGACGCTTCAACTCCTTCTTTTTCCACATGTTCTGTTTTGGTATTTTGTTTGATCTGCCATATTTGATGACACAGAGACATCATCTGTTGGATCTTAGAAAACTACACTTTGTTTTACCCAGCCGCACTATCACCTTCCATTGAAAGTTAGGAGGGATAGCATAGTCCATCATTTCTTTGATTAGGATCTCCAAGCCAATGCAAGAGGCATATGTCATGACTGGTAGTCCAATCTTCATTGTTTTGAACTGATTCAAAATCTCAAAATCTGTAATTAAATGTTCAACCATGGTTTCTCCCTTCAAGTTTTCCTCCAAGTTTTCAAATTTGGAATGATCCATCCTGCATTGAGTGAGGCGAGAGTTGTATTCCTCCTGATCATACAATTTTCCTTTTCCATCCAAAAATGCTAGGAGGCCTTTGATGAACAACTCTTCAAACAAATCCTTGAATTCCTGTACACTTTGCTCCATTTGTGTGGCCTTAATTTGGACTGATTTTAACAGGTTATGCTTGGCAATAACTCTCCTAGCCCAGATGATCAATGTAGTTCTATCTTTGACCCCAATGGTCTGAAGTTCTGTAGTAGGGATGTAATTTAGCAACTTTATGGCATTTTGAGCCCACTTTGATGGTTTCTTTGCTAAGGTCTCATTTACAACAATGCACATTCTTCTAGCTATGATGGCCATGTTGTATTATCATTGATGAAGTTTAAGTACACTCTGAACTTGGCAGCTTCAACAACAATAGAATCCCAGATGATGTGTTTGGATCCCTGCAACAATCCTTTGCCTCTCAACCTTATTTTCATCTTGTCTATCCTCTCCTGTAAATATTGTTTCTCCTTTTGGAATTGATCCATCCTTTCATCTTTTGTTTTCATTTCCTACTTGAATGTCCTTATGTCTCCCTTTAAGCCTTTGATTTCTCCTACCTTCAGGTCTTGTGACATATCCTAGACAAGTACATCAGTGCTTGGCCCAACTTCTCCAGTAGAAGGTAAAACTAAAACCATGTTTGGTAATTTTGTCTGTTCTTGTGACCAATTCACATTTTATTGTCCTAGCTATAATACCTTAGCCTTGTAGTTCAATGCCTCTTGTTGAAATGCTTCCTTTTCCTGTTCTAGAGAAACCAGTTCTTCTATTTGTGGATGCTCCATGGAAGACATTTTCAGTTTCTTCTTCAAGCTTTGAATTAGCTTGTCCTTTTCAATATCCAATGAGGATTTCACTCCCTGAGGGCCTTCAGATTCTATCCTCTTGACCTGAGTTTTCCAAGATCTGCTAGATGTCTTTTCTTGCCTCAACTTCACTTCCAACTTTATTCCATAAGTTGACTACTTCGAATTCTTCAGACTTAGACACAAGTAATCAGAATAAAACATATCACTAGTATTCCTATGGAATTTGACTTTGTTTAGAGCACTGATGTTTTCATACTTTAGCTTGATCTGAGATACTTTGTCTTCATCTGCAACTACTATATTAAATGTCTTCTTCTCTATATCTCTTACTGTGAATAGAGAAGACTTGTGTTGAGAAATATTTTCTACTTCAGGGATTAACTCCCTCATTTCACCCATAGCCAAGTTTCCTTTCTCAACATATTGTTTTTCCAAATCTTCTTTAGATTGATAGGCTGCTCCAAACGCCTTATAAAAAATGTGCTTTTTGCTGCTGACAGTTCTTGAGTTGCCTTCACTTTGGAGCTTGCTCCCTTTCCTAACCTCTACAGTGTTTGTGCCACTCTCCACCATATCCATATTCACATGTTCTTTAGGCTCTTACTCCTCTATATACACTATCTGTGGGAATTGTGTGATCTTCATCTTCTTAGGGGCATTTTGTTGATCACTGGTGCCTAGGGCCTCTGAACTACTTCTTTTGCTGTAAACACTTATTTTAGGAAATTTAACTATCAACTTCTGAGGAGTTTGTTGTGTTTGATTCTATGGTAGGGTTTCCTCCACTTGCTGTGTTTGAGCAGGTTGCAATATTTCTTCCATATCAACATAGAATTCTAGATTTTCCAATTTATCAAAACCCTCAACATGTTCATGCTCATAGGGGCCCTATTTGTTCATCAGTCTTCTCTTGGATATGATGTGATGTGGATCGTATCTTCTTCCATGTAGTTGTGAAAAACCAAACTCCTTGAGTTTTTCTTGTATCTGAGATAAGCATGATCTAGTCTTGATAATGAAGGGTCCAATGATGAAATGAAATTTGAGGTTGGAGGCTTTGTGCAATTTTAGGAAATGATCTGTCTTTGATATGATTCTTTTTCTGATGAATTCAAGGGAAAAGACTATGGGTGTCAAAATAATGGGCATAATATAGGGGGATTCATGAAAACCATAAACCCAAATCACTGTTGAATGCATGGACAATACCTAGACCCCAACCCTATTTTCTGGATTTGGATGTAAATAGCTCCTCATGTCATCCAGGTGTTGGATTACTGAGAGGGGGGGTGAATCAGTAATAACGTAATTATAATCCTTTTTCTTCAAATGTTATATCAATGTAGAATTATTATCCAATAATGAGTAGTAATAAATAAACAATCATACACATGCACAGTACACCAGTGTTTTATGTGGAAACGCAAATCGGGAGAAAACCACGGAATGCTTTTTCTTATATGTCTTGAAGAATTACATTCATTGGAAGCACCAACTTCCTTTGTTTTCCAGCTGCAACTAGAAGGAGGCTCCAACCTCCTAGTTTCTCAGGCTACAACCTGAGGGAAGCTCCAACTCCCCAAATCTCTGGCTACAACCAGAAGAAGGCTACAACCCCCAATGTTCTTCGGCTACAACCGGAAGGTGGCTACAACCA
Source organism: Picea engelmannii (assembly GCA_009831015.1). Classification (NCBI taxonomy): domain Eukaryota; kingdom Viridiplantae; phylum Streptophyta; class Pinopsida; order Pinales; family Pinaceae; genus Picea; species Picea engelmannii. The sequence continues at coordinate 63,637 of ML814154.1, read as the reverse complement.
CCTGTCCTTGCCCCATTCTGCCACCCTGAAGTAGAAGTAGAATGATGGAACCACTGTCACACTATCACTGTGAGATATACTACTGTAAACCTGTACCAATAAGTATAAACCATGCATCAACTTGTACCTCAACCTGTAATCAACCTGTACCATAAACAACTGCATCAACCATGCACCAACCTGTAATCAACCTGTACCTTAAATAAGTGCATCAACCATGCACCGACCTGTACCATAACCAAGTTCTTACCAATCATTTTTCAACTACTCATCAAATATGACTCATCAATATGTACCAACATCATCAACTATACACCTCATGTATGTCCGCCAACTCATCAATTACTTGTCTAAACCATGTACTCAACATGTACCTCAACCAAAAGCCCTAATCAATTTCATCATCCAAATCTGATTTGTAGATTTGTAATAGACCTGGTGTATATGATCACATTCCTACAAACCTTCCTTAACTTTTAAAAACAAGAGACTAGCATTTGCATCAAACTTTTCTTTAGTCTCACATGCCTAGTTTTGGATTAGTCAACAACCCTAACTTGAAGTAATCATAACTTTGAACCTGTAATGTATATAGATATGAAACTGATACACAATGTTCTTCAGTGTGTTTTATGTAATTCCTCCAAGTAGAACTACTTGGAACCTATCATAAATGGAGTTATAGAAAAAATGGCATACCTTGCTAAATTCTGGATTATTCTAGAGAGCTACCTTGTAGAGAGTGCCCCGCACAATTTTTTTTATGAAATGATCTGAAACGATTACAAAGAATACTAAATATGGTACCCTAACCAACACATTTGGTCTCACTAAATTTGTATCTGTTATGAAGAATTTATGATGTTGTTACCTGAAACACCTGATTTTCACTAGTTTCAGGACTGGCCACAAACCCTATTTCCCACAGAGTGTAAATCTCGAAATAAAATGACCCATGAGCTGAATTTCTAGCCACAGATACTTGGATATGTTTTCTCACTTGCATAGAAATTTTAGGATCTGAATCATTATAGATAAAAATGTTATAGTGAAAATGGTGAGATGACCTAAAAATAACATACCTTAGAAAACGCCATCAAAATAAATTATCCTTCCTTGCATTTCGACCTTCTTTTCTTCACTTTCCTCAGAATTTCGGCTTAGATATCATTTGTAAACCTAAGAAACCTATATATATTGAATATTCTCAAGTTTGATTCAAATGAGAGAGCCTTGCCTCTTATTTATACTCTCCAAGTAGCTTCCTTAAAAACATATTTTAGGTCACTTGGCCCCACTTTCCTTATTTTATGGTTGGGTCCACTTCTAATTTCTCCATTAAAATTATTATTGAAAAAATTTATTTTGTATTCACTTTGAATTATAATACACTCATCACTTCACTTTATTATTTACCTTTTAAAATCTCTTAAACCACTTTGATTACTTTGACCTTTTGGGGCTTCTAGATGACATATGAGGGTCCTCCAACTTCATAAGGCCATAAATCTCAAACCGTGAGGAGTTATGTGACGTTATACATACCACTAAAAATTCCATGACATGTAATATCCATATCGAATAGTATTATTTGAAAATATATCATAACTCATACCGTTACCCATCAAACAAACTTGGGTCCATTACCCAAACCTGGGGTCTCCAACTTCTCATGGCCATAACTCTCTAACCATGAGGAATTATGTGACATTCCACATACCA
>ML814154.1:21972-47797 GCA_009831015.1 Picea engelmannii | reverse complement strand
ACTTCACTTTATTATTTACCTTTTAAAATCTCTTAAACCACTTTGATTACTTTGACCTTTTGGGGCTTCTAGATGACATATGAGGATCCTCCAACTTCGTAAGGCCATAACTCTCAAACTGTGAGGAGTTATGTGACGTTCTATATACCAATAAAAATGGCATGAATTTTACTATCCATATAGAATAGTATTATTTGAAAATATATCATAACTCATACCATTACCCATCAAACAAACTTGGGTCCATTACCCAAACCTGGGGTCTCCAACTTCTCATGGCCATAACTCTAACCGTGAGGAATTATGTGACATTCCACATACCACTGGAAATGACATGACAAGAAATATCCATCTAAGATATTTTCCCTGACAAATTCACTTTCCTTCATCTCATTATTCCACAATTAAGCATGGGTTCTCTTACTCCACAAAGCATCTTCCTGTGAGGGCTTTCACCATAAGGGGACCACTTTGGAGTTCATCCATATTTACTTCTTATCAACCATGAAAAAATAATAATGAGTCATATTTACATCAAACACTATTGGGTCCATTACCCAAACCTTTGTGCTACGGGTCTTTCTTCAAGGGTTGACATCAATGACAACTAACCTTAATCAACACCAGGACCCTTGGTAGGCTGGTGTTGAAAATCCAGCTATAAACCCAGGATATGACCTTGTTGATGAAAATGAGCAATGTGATCCTTTTACATTCAATTAATATGAATGTTGCTTCAGGGAACTCTCTCTTATTTGTTTCCAGGAAAATCTTCAACAAGTATGTGTAATATCTGAAATTTCCTAGTGACTGAAAATTCACTAGTTGTTTGTGGATATTATCAAATATGAATTTATTGAAGTTGATATAGACTAACTGACTAGAATCTGACTGAAAAAATACCAACAGAAAACATAACATGACCTCGACCACATGATTGTCATTATCTAGACCTAAAATTTGACTCAAGAGGGAACAAATTCATTGAACCTCAATAACCATGATACTCACACTCATTAGAAAAGACAGACTTTCAGAAAGATACTCTGGTTTGACAATTGTTTGTAAGAATAGGTCTTTGACCTCTGATGGACACTCCCTGTAAACCATAATCATATTTTATTCCTCGAACGGTTCAAACTCTGTAGAGAAGGACTCTAGTATGTCGAGAGCGCCTTGAATTGACAGACTTTCTACCCTACAAATGACCTCAAACCCCTGTTTATTTACGACAACTTTCTGTTCCTGTGAATATTGCTCTACACACCAACTTATGAATTCGGGGAAAGGGAACATGACCTCAATAGTGTAAGGGACTATAGTGGCCTGGAATGCTTCAAGGAAGGGTATTTTCTTCCCTACATCATCATACATATTAGCTCTGGACACGAAGATGGGAGAAATGGTGATTTCTGTGTCAAACACATCTGAATATTGGTTAATTAAGGCTTCTTCATTTGACATGGGGTATTTCTCTATTACTGACATAATGATAGGTTCCATGATGGCGATGAAAAATACCTATAATCGAGCAGAACATGCGTGATCTTGGCGTAATGTTGAGCTTTAGTTCGAATGGAGTTGTCGCGCCAACTTTCAAAATTGCAGTATTTGAAAAACAATAAAATAAGTGACAAGCTCATCTTTATATACTTTCCTGATTTCAGGGGTGCGAGGAAGTGGTTTTGGGAAACCCGCTTCTCACCTTGAAATGCACCTGATGGAACCACATGGTCTTGACCCAAAGTCGTGGTTTACTTTTTGGCTCGCTTTCGGGAATTATCTTCCTCACAAGTCCTCCCCCTGAAACAATCCCCAATCGTAGATATGTAGGTCCTACGATATGCGACCTATTAGGTCCCATCAACTCCACACTACCACTATATTTATCCTTCTTCTGTTAGACTTGGCCCTGTCCTCTATTTTGTCACACCTCCACATCAATTTAACACCTCGCTAAGTCTTCAAAACTATATTTCGCACATAAATGTTTATGGTGATAACAACATACACTTGCACAACTCCTCTCGTGGGTCATGGAGAAGGCCCCATCAGGTTTTGAAGAGGGCCCATTCCCCTCATGCATGAACATTCATTTTCCAGACGTCATTCTGTGCACCAAACCTAAGGGTGTCTTCATATTTCTGTGGTTAATTATTGAATATTTTCCGTTAGTGATAATATTTGTCCCTGAAGTTGCAACAAATTTGCATCTACTGGGGGCCTGGTTATTCTCATATTTTTTGGATAACCTTCCATGGATTCGATCTTCATTGATTGTTCCAAGGATTTTGTTAATATGGTTATCCGTTGTTGCATTAAATTAATTCTCGTCAGAGGTAGTAATACTTGGATATACCATTCCCTCTAGTGATCTTTGTAAATTGGATTCACTAGCCTCCCAATAACATCCTTGAACTTTTGGTTGTACTCCAAGGCAAATTCTCCTTCCCTCTGTTGAATCTCCCACAACTCAGAGAGAGCTTGTTGCTTTGACTGAGGTAGTTTGAATTCAATGATGAACTTCAAACGAACTTGGCCAAGGGTGAGCGCTTGTCCTTGCAGCCCAGGTTCAATAGCCTTCATATACCATTTGAGAGCACGAAACCTCAAGGTAGTCTAAAATTATACTAACTTATTGGAATTGAGAATCCCTCTGGACCTCCAAGCGGATTCACACAAAAACTAATGTTGCTCTACATCTTCGTCCCCTTTACCCTAGAATTATGGGTATCAGGCGATCGATCCTCCCATATGTCCAACCATTGTGGGTCTCACTGTTCCTATTAGAATAAAACCTAATAGTCCTAGTTGTGATATGCCTGGGGATCCCAATATCCTCCCAACATTTGCACTTACATACTGATTCTGACTAACTGGTTGTGAAGGAATAGAAATAACATAAGTAGGTAGTGTAGAATTTACCACGGGTATAGGGGATACCCGGGGGACGGGTGATTCGGGGATGGTTTCAATGACTTCTAGGTGGGTTTATTTTATATAGGGGGTCTCATTCTCTTCCTCCAGAACAACCTTCTCTACATGATTCTTGATATTTCCTGCTATCGGGGCTGAATCTTCTTGATCTCCCACAAGGTCCAAACCTTCTTCGTACTCCCTTGCTTATCCACATTATTCTTCATGTCCACCCATCTAGGGAATCCTTCCTCTCTGTGATTCTCTCTGCTGCAATATTAGACTGACCAATATTTCTTGTCTTCTCACCTTCCTCAAATATTCCTTTGTTCCTTCATCTATTCCTCTAGATCTGATTTCTTTTCGCAACACCTCGGACTGCTTCACTACTTTCTTTACTTTTCCATGCCACCACTTCTAAACAATGGTGTATCTCCTTAAGGCTCACTCATTTCTTACGTTCGTTTATTGATCTTCCTCAATCTATCAAAGAACCCTTGCCCCTTCTCAGGTCATGATCCTACCCCAAAATCACCTTACCCCAAGCGTAGGTGTTTAGGCTGCCATCTTAGTTGAGGGAATAGTTATCATCCCTTGTTCCATCAAGAATAATTTGATCCATAGGGGAATTTCCCTCAACAATCTGCCACATGCACCTTTCTTGAAAATTTCTTCCGCGCATGAAAACTATTGGTGGTTCTCGGCTGCAAATTCGACAGTGTATCCCTCCAGAGTCGTGCGAACCTAGAAATCAATTGCTCACGTGATCTGATGATCTAGGAGGTGAAGTTCTATGATATTTTGTGTATCCCAAGTACAAGTATTCTTGACGCGTGCTTGGAATTTTGGAGCTTCTTGGAGCCTATCTATCCAATGGAATAATTCTTATGAAAATTTAACCCAGAATATCTCATACTGATCGCTCGATCTTTCTGAGTAAAAGACATAATCTCTTGTATTCCTCTCACTTTTTCCTCCCTGCTCCACTTCCTTCCATATAAAGGCATCAAAATTTATTTCCCACCATTACTGAATCTCAAATTTACAAATCCATACAAGCATTCTCCTCACAGGTTCCCCTTTAAGGCATAGGTCCCGGCAACGAAACCATTTTGTTGGCACAAAAGTGTTCAGACCAAGGTCGTTCTTAGGTTACCAACAAAAGGTACAGAAGTATTCTAGAGCGCTGGAATTTTCATCTTCCTGGGAGGGAATAAGTCTCACCTGAAGCACAAATGAGACATGAAATATAGGGAAGGGTAAGGAGAATACTTAGATAGACCTCTAAGGAATCAAGGCTCACTGTAACCTTGCACAAAATAGACTAAACTTGTAACAATCCTGAGGAATTCCTAACTGGGAAAATAAAGAGACAAAGTTGTGTTTCCATTCATAAATAAGCATTTAGATACATCATACATAAAGGTAATAAAGAACAACATTCCATTCATGCATTAATACCGAATACACAAGATGTAGATTCAAAATTTAGGCCTCTGTTTATATTGATAATACCAAAATCTGATACATTGTCTGTCTAGTTCTCACCCAGATCTCCAGATTAAACTATATTATGGTATTGGCCCATTACAGCAGTGACTCTCATCACAACATCTATTTTCAACAGCAGTACTAGAAATAACTCAGGGATAACATACTAGGAAACAATGACATTACAACCCTCCCACTAACCCTTCACTATTATCCTATCATGATTCATTAACCTATTACGATCACATCGGTCTCCTATATATAATCCGATCTTTCTGGTTAAGAACTTGAGATTTCTTTATTTTCTTGATCTTACTGCTGATCTTGCACTGTCCCTTTAACCATTTTTTGTTTCCTTCTTTCATGGGCTATCCATCTCCTCAATAGCTTGCACAACTTCCATTCTCCAAAATAAAGCTGCAATGTGTTGTGCACAACTTCTAACCAACAAAATGAAGGGCCCAAAAATTCTCCTACACTATTAATTGGGATCATGAACACAATGGGTATGTCTAGGAAAAATAGTGAGCTAAGAAAAACAAGACAATCATGTGGATACGAATCCATGAACTGCACAGATGAGTATTGTGCTAAGTTATGAAATTTTCTTGAATTTTATGTAACAGTAAAATGTTTACACATAAAATCTATGATCAATATGCTTTATACCCATTCCTTAACAATTCTTCAAGTTTCATCTGCAACTCCTTCAATTCTGGTGTGCTCATTCTGTAAGGTGTCTTGGAAACTGGGGAAACTCCTAGCACCAAGTCAATGGAGAAATCAATGTCTCTCTTTGGTGGAAATCCTAGTATTTTCCCCAAAACATATTCAAAATATTTTAAGACTAGATGGTCTTCAATGCTTTCCACTTGATCTCTCGATGCCTCTTCCATATGGGCTGAAAAAATATGACATCCCTTCCTGAAACTCTTTTTCAATTGCATAGCTCAAATTTCTGTAACAATTACAACTCTTGGAATGAATATTTCCTTACTATCCTCCCTCATCAAGATAAGTTCTTTTCTTGTAGTAGAAATCTAGGAAAATGTGTTTTTTTCCCAACCAATCCATGCCAATTAGAAAATCATATGAACCCAATGGTATTATTTTCACATCTACCTTTGTGTTGAGTCCATTAATGTCAATTGGACAATTTTTAACAAACTCATTGATTTTCCTCTTAGCCCCTCTGTCTAATTGAATTGAAAAATATTTCTTATGCTTACTCCTTTGCAAGTGAAATCAACAATGTTAGATTTTATCTAACTATTGCTAGCTCTAGAATCAATTAAAATTGCTATGGGTTGGTTATCAATCTTACCTTCCACTTCAATCATGGGGGATTGATATTTTTCTTGTTTGTTGACCAAGGATGCATAATAATTGGTATGTTTCCTCCCATGTATTCCACTCTTTACCATCCTTAATTTTTTGGACGATCCTCATTATTTCTCCTTTGTGAGGGTAGTCCCTATATAAGTTATTTCCCTCACATCTCCAACATTGTACATGCTGCTTCCTTGGCATTTTCCCAAATGAATCTGTATTCTTGTGCTCATTTTGGGTTGAATGACCTTGCTGATTTGCTTGGGAATTTTTATTGAAAAAGGGTGGATTAAAAACTTTCTTCCTTTGATCTTTTTTAAATTTCATCTTGTCATTCCAAGATTTTTGGAAAACTAGCCTTCCTCTACTATACTCATAAAGATTGTTTGCTCTCCTTATGGCTTCCGCCAAAGTCTTGGGTTTATCATATTGTATATTATCTTTGTAGAAATAAGATAACCCATTCAAAAACCTTTGGATTTTGACTTTCTCATCCTTTATGAAGTAAACATACTTCAACAATTCAAATAACCTCTTCTCATATTCATCCATTGTCATGCTTCCAAACTTGATCTCAAAGAACTCTTTCATCTTCCTTTCATAATAATGCTTGGACAAATATTTCACTTGGAAATATCCTTTGAACTACCTCCATGAGATCCTCTTCTCATCAAGGTGATTTTATTGCTTAATATAATCCCACCACATGGATGCCTTTCCTTGCAAGTGGTAAGTTGCAATTCTAGATTCTACCTTGAAGGGGTAATCATGCAGCTGAAAATATTTCTTCATTTCCAACATTCAGGCCTCAACTTCTTCTTCTTTCCTATGCTCACCATTGAAAGTTGGTGGCTTGATTTTCCTAAGTTCACCTTCTAATATGTCTGCCTCAGGCCTTCTCCTCTACCTCCAGAAAGGAGACACACTTGGGCTTCTCTCTAGACTTGAACTTGCATGATTTATTCTAGTGGATTTCTATGGATAATGATGGTTCCTGCTCATGCTTCTTGACTGCCTATTATTACCATGATCATCCCTTTTTCTTTGGGATCTAGATACTATCACTTTTCTAAAACTATATTCTTGATTTGTTCCATAGTATTTGTTAACTTTCTTGTGCATCATATTCATACTTTGAAATATCTCTTCCCGAGCCTCCATAATACTTTCATTATATGCCCTATAGCTTTTCTTTTCCCTATGCAGGCTTCTCATAGTTACAAGCTCTTGTCTACCTCCCCTTCCATTGGACTCTGTCTCAGCATTTCCCATGTTGACTCGAACCTCCTCCTCATGGCTGTAAGATCCCTAGGAATCTTCCATAACTTCATTTCTCAAATAAGAACATTTTTCAGTACCTCTAATTTTGCAGAAATGTGCATGTAATAATTGTCGTTAGAACATGCATACTATAAAACATTTCATTAATTAGAATACAGGTTATTCGTCATCTAAATTTATGGAGGACACAATGTACTAAGTCAAAATATGATTCCTTAGACACATTTCTCTTTTAAACAACTCTCCAATGGTTGTACTCATGCCTGAATATGAGTTATGAGCAAAAACGTAGAACATTCCCAAGCTGTAATTTCCACTCATTACTCTGTTTTTACTACTACATAAATTACTTTATTATTTTCTAAACATTTTAGTACCCAATGAAAAATTATGGGTGGATAGATGTTTTCTCCTCCTCAAGACCTTTCTAGTGACCATTCGTTTTCTCAAATCTGAGCTTTGAGATGAACGTTATGGTCTGGATAAATTTAGATTATTTTCCCATTTTATCCATGTATGCTACACGTGTCTTCTTTTTCTTCCTGCACATTTTTACATACCTAGATTCCAAATATGGATCCATGATTGTCTTCTATGGTTCATAATCTTTCCATATACTACTCATGTGCCTCAAACAAACTTCTTTGCAAGGATTTATTCCTTCTATAAGTAAATTGGTGCCAAAATTTTACCTTGACTATTTCAGTTATAACTTTCTCATATGAGCTATGTTTGCACCCAAATTAGCTCTTTGGAAAGCTCTCCCAAAGTTATTATATTTAATATGAAGAGATAGAGTGTATGGTACACTCTTTTCTCGTCGCTTTTTATTGCCTAAAATAGTCATTAAGGGCCTCAAAATCACCCCGTAAGTTTAAGACCTTAAAAAATATGAAAATTTCATACAAAATTGATCGTTTTACTACTATAACAACCTTTAAATCTAAACCGTCGATCTCAAATCAGGGGAAATTTCATTTGTTGATATAAACTATATCGACAATTTATTTTGAACGTACACAACACCTTGCCAAAACTGTCGACCTGACCATCAACCCTTTCTTTTGACAACTGATTTGCAAGACATCTCTAAGCCAACTGACTCGACCATCAACCATCAATGATTTTCATTAGTGGATGAAACACTTTATCAATTCAATCAACCCAACCATAAGCCATCAATCATTTCTTGGTTGACGTGGAAACTATGATGATGTGGCATGACACATGGATGAAGATGTGGCATGAAACATGGATGTTGACATGGCATGACACATAAACTCTAACATAACGCTTTGGATGATGTGGCATGACATGTGGATGTTGATGTGTGTCGGTGATGTGCATGGTTGGTAAGACCCTAGGTTTGAGTTATCTTTAACCAACAAAACCCACCAAACACCGACCCTTTCGGCCTCACCTCCTTGCACATATGAAGTCTCACCCGAGATATCTATTGGGACTGAAAGAACCAGGTTTATGCAGTAGTCATAGAATGGGAGGTGACTATCTTGTTCATTTTTCTTTATAATTTATGTGTGCTTAATTTTATCATTGTTCCTTATTAACTACTCAGTGATTTCAAATTCATATTTTCATTAGATTCTAGTTTACCACATAACCCATTACTATAATAGTCTTGATTATTGCACAATGATTATGCATAACATAGGTCTAATCTAACAAGCATAAAATAGATTCCATGAACATTCATATAACATACATTTAACATAAGATTTAATGTGGTTCACCCAACTCTGGGATATGTCCACAATGATTGGATTCTTTATTATGTGTTTGTCAATAGCTCTTGGCTTGCGCACTGCGCTTACAAAGATATGGCATGATTATCTTTATTACCTCCTAGCCTAGTTTCTCTGTAGTGAAAGCATATCTCTCTCCGCATCATCTCTTACATTCAAACATTGATTCATATCTTTTACAGGTTATCCTATCACTCTTATTACAGGAAAGAAGCCTTGACAACTTGGAATAGACTCCATAAGGCTGCTCGAGAATTAACACACATAAAAAACCCAAAATAATAACAACCAAAGGACCCCCTATTCTCCCAACCCATTACATATTTATACATAATATTTAGGACTTAAAAATCTATTTGGTTCCACCCAAAACCCTATTACATTGCATGACAACTCTTGTTCGACTACTTTCACTTTATTTTCCATCTACATGCTACTTTTTCACTCGGACTAGATGTTCTTTCCTTCTTTTGTGCATCCTTCCATCTTTACCCTGTCGAGTTGTCATCCTTCCTTTTCTCCCACTTTCTTCTTCTCTCACCATGTGCTATCCTTCTGGATGTGCCTTTGTTTTTCACTGTTCTTCTAGACGTTCCTTAGTTGTGCACTCCCTAATCTTCCTTCTTCTCTCGCACACTTTTGTTGTGCACTTCTTTTGTACTTAGGATTTTTCCCAAAAAATTATTCCAAAACTATTGATCCAATAGGACCCCAACACTCACATGTAGCTCATCCCAATCCACTCAGTCTTGTTTCCTGCTCTTCCATGCTGCAATGAAAATTTAGGAGGTTACCTTCACTACCTCCACTTCCTTTATTATCATGGCCTATGTTGCTACTATATCCTTAGCCCCCTATGCAATCAAGGATGTGATTTTTTCCTCTGCTTCATATGCTGCATGTTTGACCTTTCCCTACAAAGTGGCTAGTTCCCCTATGATCCTCACTTCTTTTTATTGTAGTGTTTCCAATCGTTGTTAAAGGATCTTGTTTTGATCCCTCAACTTCTCTACTTCCAAGTATGACTTCCTCAGAGACAAAATTTTTGTCATACGTCCCGTGGGTGGAAGAGTAGCTATCTTATTTGAAGCTTGTTGCACTCTTTCTTGTGCTTCTCTCAATCGAGATTCCACCACCTTCATCTCAATATCTTATGATAACTTTGTCCATATTTGTGCGCTCTCCTCATAGAGTTTGGCGCATGTTCCATCTACTTTCTTGATATTGGTGACCATTTCCATTGTCATTCTATCCCTACCCTCTCTCACTTATGGTGGTGTTGCTGGCATGCTACACAATTGTAAGTCCTCAATCTGTGCCCTAAAGCCCTAAATTTTTAACACTTGTTCCTCCATAGTATCTTCTACTATTATGTGAAATTCTAGTATGGCCTTGTATAAATTTTGGACATTTGCTTGGGTTTTTTGTGCTATACCCTCAGCTTCATCCTTTTCCTTAAGGGATTTCGTTACCCTTTCTTCGGCCTTAGTTTTATCTTTCATGATCTCCGCTACTTAGATTTCAACTTCCTTCATCCATCATTTTGATCAACTCCTGCTTTACTTCCTCTCCTCTATTATTAATATCTTGCAGTAATCCTATTTTTAAGACCTGTATTCTTTCTATTGGAATGCTTGATACAACTAGGTTCATATGTACTAGTGCATTTACTGGATGTTGAAATTCAACCGTTGGAATTTCTAGTATATCTGTGTCAAGCTATAGTATCATGTGTCATTTTGTTAATTAAGTCAAGGTCGGATGCACACTGTCTACTTCCTTTACAGGAATATTGGGGGGTCTTGCCTTTGTTTTGATCTCTTTGGTGATGCAAACTTCTTCCTGTTATTATGCAATCTGTACTTTCCCAAAGCCCAAGGAAAGTAAGAGATATTGGTGTAACAAAAAAGATATCCAATCATTGTCACCTTAATAGGAAATCCCCACTTTTAGGGATAGGAAAGGTCTACCCTAGGGGAGGCATCCCCGATAACCTAAAGGGATGGAAAATTAGGGTTACGGTCAAGATATATTCCCCCCTTATTAGTTACCAAAGTCACTAAGCCCATTTCTAAAAGATGAGGTTAATGAAGTGCTTGATGTACCTGCTCGGAACAAGACAATATACCATGCATATACAATAATTCCAAGTACAAATATGATAATAACACCTCAGTAGGAAATGGACAGTGAAAATAAGTGCTAGCTAATATAAAATAGCAGCAGTTAATAAGTTTACAACATCAATTGATAAAATGTAACAGATGCAACAAATACTCCTTAGAAAAGCTTGAAAAGACAATGAAAAGATAACATTGACTAAGTAGTATGATAATAACTTGTCATAAGCAATTTCTGAAATGGTTAGCTAGAAATTAAAGTTTAGTATGCATAAAATTTGCTCCAATTAGATGGTTGTAGCAAACATTTATAACAACAACAAATAAGTTAGTGATCTAGGCTAAACTAGGGTTAGAGATAGTTAGTAAAAGCTTAGGAGAAGAATATTTGAGTGTTTAATCAATCCTTCAACAAGAGAGAGGAAAGAGCTAGTTCCTTCTAGGGCTTATGGAGTCAATGTGTACGGCTTCTTCTAAGGCTGCAAATCAATTTGATAATCACAAACGTCTAAGAGGGAAAATGCATAGGAGAAGTAGTAACTTAATTTCCCCTATGCATTGACCTCAAGAGACAAGATTCTAGGGTGTAGGAAATTCTAGGCACTAACACCTTGCTCTCCTTAGTCTTCTTATGGAGTAAAAATTATGCAAAGATAACTAAGTCAAAATCCTTAGAGTGCTAGCAATTCAGGGCTCTAGGGTTTCACCAGTCACTAGATCAATCCAATGAAAATCCTGGCAAATAGAAAGTAAGAAAGTAGCAATTTAAGTTCCTTACTTCAAGCATTAAGTATACCATGAAATATCATAATCTTGTATGAGAAAATAAAACCATACACAAACCATTCAATAGATGACAAAAATTGCATATTTTACTTACTTGCACCAAGAATAATCATGAAAATACCATGCAAGATCACCATAAAAACTTCCAAGATTGATCCAAGTTGCAAAAAATATACTTATACAAGAGTGTGCCTCACAATTTCATGCAATATCCCTCACTAGGGTGAAAATTTCAGACCTATTCTCTTGTATGGGAAGTTGTGATGATAAAAATGAATGTACTTTATGCTTATTTATACAAAACTTTGACCTTTAATTAATTTTAGGTCAAAAATAAGGCTGACCTGGCCAATTTACAATAAAATTCAATTTTGACATAATAAAATTTAATTAGCATCTAAAGACACCTATAAGGGTGATGCCATGGCCTTCTAGGGTGGTGTTGAGGCCTAAAGGTGGAACATTGAGCCTAAAATGTAGGGTGCTTGGCCTCTAGAGGCCCTAGATGATGCCCACATGTGCCACCTGGCTCATAAATTCCTCCAAAATGAAAACTGCAGCTCTGGATGACGTATAGGGTCATGATGGTGACGTCCATATCCCTCAAGGGACAATATCCATGTGGAAGAGCAAGGTCCCCCCGGGCCTAGGTCTTCCAGGGTGCCTTCAAAGGCAATGTCCTTCTTTTTCCTGGTGCAAATCTTCAATTTATTCTTACCCCTGGCTGGGGTTGCAACATCCACATGTGGAATTTAAGCCCCCATGAAGGTCTGAGCTAATCATTCCCTCATGTGTACCTATCCATCAGGAAAGATCCTACAACAACAACAAGTACATCCTCCAGGGGTTCATAAGTCATAAGGACCATAGCATGTAAATCACATCCAATAATTAAATTACCCAAACATGTGCATCAAACCCCCATTTAACCTAGACAAATGCTCAAATATGTTATGCAATTTGATGAGTTAGGTTTGGAGAAGGTATCAGGGTGTCCTATTGGGATGACCTCTCGTAAGTTTGGGGTATTTCTCAGGTGGGATCTAATCCAGGTCATGCAAATGTATGAGGTGGTATGGGTAAGTGTTTGGGCATGGGGTGCATGCAATAACATGGAAATGTAAAGTCTTACCTTTGGTTTCCTTTGTAGAGGGCGAGTTTTACCATGTCACAAATGCAATTGTTTCCTAGCCATTCATTTCCTTTGAATCTTAACTTTATTTATTTTGATATTTTTCTTTTTTTCTTCAAGGGAATATTTGAAGGCCACTATCTTGGCTTGATGACCAGAGGTGGCAACTCTATCCACAAATTTTTTACGAAAATGGGAAGGTTGGCTCATGATGACACCCCCTTTCTATTGGCTATGCCACCAAGAGCTAATACCATGGTTTGGTGACTAGACAGGTGGTAGTGTCATACCACTACATGCCCATGGTCATAACAGGTCGGCTCATGAGGAGACCTCAAATCCATCAACTAGTACCTTGAGTGTTTATGTATCCTATGGGTCCCCTTTTCTTACTGAGAATATCTTCACTGCTTTCTTAGAGATCCATGGGCGAAGCATCTCAAAGGTTTCAACATTGGATTTTAACTCTTGCCATCTACTTTTACCCTCTGGGCCTTTATCCCCTTCTTACAAAAAGGTATGGTACAACCCTTCCTAGCATAGAAAATCCCAATGCCTGAACAAGGATAGGGAAGATAGAAGGAATAAAGATGGAAAGTGGAAATTAAGGAGGGAATGGATGATGAATTTTCATAGACTCATCCAGTAGAAACCCATCCTAAAGGAAAACCAACATACTAGGGCACCATGTTACCCCTCCAGGTATGAACGAGGCAAAGAGCATAATTTCCAAGAAAAGGTCATGAACTGAAGAAGAATTCAATACAACATATTCAAGTGCTTCAAAACTTAGAGTGATACATACCATGATACTTGGACTCATTACCTCATGGAAAAATACCCACCGCTACTTCAGGACCATGCTGGTGGGATGAATATTGTTGGTGGTGATAAATGGACTGCATTGAAGAAAATAGGGGCCCTTTGGGGCCATTCTGAAGTCGTCTGGCTCTTAGTAATCCATATCTAGGACATGTGGGACTCGATACATGATATCCTTATTTATCCCTAGGCTAGGAGATAAAATCTGACTCCAATTTGGGGACATGTGCTCACCACAGAGTGCATGAGAACCTCAACATCTCTAGTATGACCTATGCCTACTAAATCTCAACAAAGGATATTAGTAATCCCTAGGGTGGTAATATCACCCCTTGTTCATATATGATATAATAAACAAATAAAGAGCATCTCTAATCTATCATATGATCATGAGCATACATATATACATAATGAATCAGAACAATATGAAAATGAAACTACAACTATGCTAGAATGATATGCAATGGTATGTACAATGGATGCAAATTCCTACCTACTCCTAATGAATTTTTGGTTGAATGCTATGTGTAGTCATATAACCAGTGAAACCATCCTAGTAATGCCTCATAATACATGCCTATGTGCTTCATCATAAAGCAAAACAATGACAAGTTAAGCACAAGATAAACATGATTTAAAGTATGCATTATATCATAGGAAGTCATAAAGTTTAGCTCATGGAGGTGGGAGGGAGCAACAAAATCATGCCAAGTCACCCTTCCAAAAAAGTGATCAATCCGTCTCATAAAAGGATCGTGAGAGGTCAAGGACTCAAATGGATGGCTCAAAGAATCTGAGGGTTGACTACCTTGGATGCCATCACTCCCTGGGGTTTGAGAAGGGATTAACAAGAACTTAGAGGGAAACTGACAACTTCTCAAAGGAAATATGAAATATTGAGATAATAAACTTCTTAAGGAATTCAACCTCCCTTTGAATTCTAATGAAATTTTTTTCCCTAAAGAAAACTTGGAACAAGAGACATGTTCCACAACTGCATCCTTGGTGACATAACAAGGTAAAGCAATCAGAGGCAGTTGGACAACCTTGTCACGAGTATTCTTCTTCAAGAAAGAAACACCCTCACCTTTATCAAAATTTGAGCACAATGGTGGTTGTTAATCTTGTTCATAGAATAAATCCAAGTGCTAAAATGGATACTCTTCAAAATCCTCATGGTATAACTGAAAATCATCAGGAGAAATTTGCACTAGGTCATCCTTGGGTGCTTGGAAAACTTTTGTAACTATATCATCATCTTGTTGCCAAAAATCAAAATTATTAAGAACAGCATATGATTGTTGTAAAGGAAACATTCAAATATATCCTTCCATATGATAAATGGTATCATTATTAGAACCAATCACATCCCACTTACGTCTTCCAACATGTATGAACTCATCAATATTATTAACCATGTCACTATATTTATCATAACATGAAGGATTTATTGCATCCAAGGGATTCTCTAATACTTCTTCACTTTCCAAATCATAAAATAAAGCATCATCAAAATCTTGGAAAGGGAAATAACTTACCATGTTCACTTCTTGTTGTGCAGGAGAGTCAAAGGCTTGGATGAATTCATCAAATGGAAGAGCATCTAGTACATCATCTCCAAGACTCATCTCTTTAATCATTTTTTCACTTTCATCAGAAAATGAAGGACCTAGCTCTTCCAAGGGTTTCTTTACTTCTTCACCTTATGAATCATAGAACAAAGTATCATAAAAAATTGGGAAAGCAAAATGATTCACCTCATTCTCTTTGTCTTGTGCAAGAGAGATAGGATCTTGGAGAGCTTCATCGGACAGAGTAGCAGATACTAGTGCTTCATCCTCGTAACTCACTTCTTTAGTCAAGTCTTTACTGCATTCTACTGAATCATGGGGAAAATATTTCTCCTCTTCAAGGGGTTGAAAACCTTCTTCATAAATATATCCTTCTATATCATAGGGTTCCTAGTGTTTAGTATGGTATACATCCATGAGATCTTCCACAATATGAGTGGTGAATCCCTCGTCCTCTAGGGATATTGTGAGATTGTGAAGGGAATATTCATATGTATGGCATTGTGGTTTCACAAAATAAATAAACTTATTGATGAGTTCTATGAAATATGATATACCCTTATCTTCGCAACAACCCTTAATCCAATCTTGCAAAAAATACGACAGGGAAAGTATGAACAATTTTGCCAGAACATCTTCTCCTTCAAATACTATCTCACTTATGTACTTCAGGAATTCTACACTTTGAGTAATTGGGAGGAATATGAATCTTGGAAAGTTTTTTAACCATTTTATATCAAAACAATGCAGTTATCCTTGAAAACTTTCAAAATAAATAGTCAGATATACTTGTTCCCAGGGCACCATGATCCCATATCTTGGAAATATCACAAAGTTGAGAGTAAGCTAGCACCTTATAAAAGGTCATTGGAGTCTCCAAATATCCTCTTAAGTATTATCAAAGGGAGTGAGGGAATCACCCTCAATGGAGTCGACGGGTAAGCTTCATAAGATGAAGGATTTTAGGGAAAGTCTTACCAAAAGAGTGTCGTTGAGGAATATTGATTTAGTGTTCCCCGACAATGGCGCCAAGAATGTTATCGCGCAATTTGTACTTTCCCAAAGCCCAAGGAAAGTAAGGGATATTGGTGTAACAAACATGATATCCTATCACTGCCACCTTAATAGGAAATCCCCACTTTTTAGGGATATGCAGGGTCTACCCCAGGGGAGGCATCCCCGGTAATCTAAAGTAATAGAAATTTAGGTTATGGTCAAGATATATTCCCCCCTCTCATTGGTTACCAAAGTCACTAAGTTCATGTTTAAAAGATGAGGTTAATGAAGTGCTTGATGTACCTGCCCAGAACAAGACAATATAGCATGCATGCACATACAATAATTCCAAGTAAAAATATGATAATAACACCTCAATAAACAATGGATAGTGAAAATAAGTGCTAGCTGATATAAAATAGAAGCAATTAATAAGTTTACAACAACAATTGATAAAATGTAATAGCTGCAACAAATACTCCTCATAAAATCTTGAAAAGATAATGAATATATAGCATTGACTAAGTAGTATGGTAATAACTTGTCATGAGCAATTTATGAAATGGTTATCTAGTAATTAATGTTGAGTATGCAAAACATTTTCTGCAATTAGATGGTTGTAGAAAACATTTATAACAATAACAAATAAGTTAGTGATCTAGGCTAAACTAGGGTTAGAGATAGTTAGTAAAATCTTATGAGAAGAGTGTTTAATTGTTTAATCAATTCTTTAACAAGAGATAAGAAAGAACTAGTGCCTCCTAGGGCTTATGGAGTCAAAGTGGATGTCTTCTTCTAAGACTACAAATCAATTTGGTAATGCACAAAAGTCTAAGAGGGAAAGTGCATAGGAGAAGTAATAACTTAAGTCCCCCTATGCATTGAACTCAAGAGACAAGATGCTAGGGTGTAGGAAATTCTATGTGCTAGAACCTTGCTCTCCTTAAGCTTCTTATGGAGTAAAACTTATGCAAAGATAACTAAGTCAAAATCTTTAGAGTGCTATCAATTTAGGGATCTAGGGTTTCACTAGTCACTAGATCAATTCAATGAAAATCCTAGCAAATAGAAAGTAAGAAAGTAGCAATTTAAGTTCCTTACTTCAAGCATTAAGTATACCATGAAATTTCATAATCTTGTATGAGCAAATAAAACCATACACAAACCATTAAATAGATGAAAAAAAAATGCAGATTTTACTTACTTCCACCAAGAATAATCATGAAAATACCATGCAAGATCACCATAAAAACTTCCAAGATTGATCCAAGTTGCAAAAAATAGCCTTATACAAGAGTGCACCTCACAATTTCAGCCAATATCCCTCACTAAGGTGAAAATTTCAGACCTCTTCTCTTGTATGAGAAGTTGTGATGATAAAAATGAATGTACTTTATGCTTATTTATACAAAACTTTGACCTTTAATTAATTTTAGGTCAAAAATAAGGCCGACTTGGCCAATTTACAATAAAATTCAATTTTGACATAATTAAATTTAATTATCATCTAAAGACACTTCCAAGGGTGACGTCATGTCCTTCTAGGGTGATGTTGAGGCCTAAAGGTGGATGTTGAGCCTAAAATGTAGGGCACTTGGCCTCTAGAGGCCCCAGATGATGCCTACACGTGCCACCAAGCTCATAAATGCCTCCAAAATGAAAACCCTAGCTCTCAATGACGTCTAGGGTCATGATGGTGATGTCCAAGGCCCTAAAGGGCCAATGTGCATGTGGAAGAGCAAGGTCCCCCTAGGTCTAGGTATGCTAGGGTGCCTCCATAGAAAACATCCTTCTTTTTCCTGGTGCAAATATTCAATTTATTCTTACCCATGGTTGGGGTTACATCATCCATATGTGGTATTTAAGCCCCCATGAAGTTTCGAGCATATCATTCCCTCATGTGTGCATGTCCACCAAGCAAGGTCCTGCAACAACAACAAGTACGCCCTCGAAGTGTTCATAAGTCACATGGATCATATCATATAAATCACATCCAATAATTAAATTACTCAAACGTGTGTATCAAACCCCCCTTTAACCCAAAAAAATGCTCAAAGACATTATGCAATTTGACAATTTATGTTTGGAGAAGGTCTCAGGGTGTCCTATTGAGCTGACCTCTCTTAATTTTGGGGTGTTTCCCAGGTGGGATATAATCCAGGTCATGTAAATGTATGAGGTGGTGCAGGTAAGTGTTTAGGCATGGGGTGCATGTAATAACAAGGAAATGTAAAGTCATACCTTTAGGTTACTTTGTATAGGGAGAGCTACACCTTGTCATAAATGCAATTATTTCCTAGCCCATTCATTTCCTTTTACTCTTAACTTTCTTTCTTTTGATCTTTTTCTTTTGTCCTTCAAGGGAATAGTTGAAGGCCATTGTCCTGGCTTGATGACTAGAGTTGGCATCGTTATCCACAAGCATTTCATAGAAATGAGAAGGCTAGATCGTGATGAGACCCCCTTTCTCTTGGTTATGCCACCAAGAGCCACTACCCTAGTTTGGTGACTAGATAGGTGGTAGTGTCATACCACTACATTTCCATGGTCATAATAGGTCAGCTCATGATGAGACCTCCTATCCATCAACTAGTACCTTGATTGTTTATGTATCTTGTGGGTCCCCTTTTCTTAATGAGAATCTCTTCACTACTTTCTCGAGGATCCCTAAGAAAAGCATATCAAAGGTTTCAACATTGTCTTTTAACTCTTGCCAACTACTTTTACCCTTTGGTCCTTTATCCCCTTCTTCCCACAAGGTAGGGTACGACCCTTACTAGTGTAGCCAATCCAATGCCCAAACAAGGATAGGGGATATGGAAGGAATAAATATGGAAAGTGGTAAGTATGGAGGGAATGGATGATGAATTTTCACAGACCCACCTAGTAGCAACCTATCCTAAAGGGAAACCAACTTACTAGGGAACCATGTTACCCCTCCAGGTATGAACGAAGCAAAGAGCATAATTTCTAAGAAAATTCCATGAATGAAGAAGGATTCAATAAAAAATATTCAAGTCCTTCAAAAATCAAAGTAATACATACCATGATACCTAGACTCATTACCTCATGGAGCAAGACCCACTGCTACTTTAGGACTAGGCTGGTGGGATGGATATTGTTGGTGGTGATAAATGGACTGCACTGAAAAAAAGAGGGGCCCTTCAGGACCATGATCAATTCATATGTTTCTTGGTACTCCATGTCTAGGACATGTGGGAATCGATACATGATCTCCTTAGTTATCCCTAGGCTAGGGGTTAACACTTCCAACAAATGTTCGAGTGTTTCCAATTGATCCTGCACTATTTGTTGTTGTTCTGCTTATTTTTTGGTGGTTTCCTCCATTAATTCTTCCATGAAATCCTGGACATTGTAGCCTATACATTCCATGTCATCATCAATCAATGCATACATTTGGGTTTCTCCATGCACCTTCATCTTCTTATGCACCCCTCTTGTGGGTTCCTTCCCCATGTCCTTCCTTTTTTCCCCTACTATTGGGATTGTTTGCTACTCTTATGTTGTGGATGGCCTAGGTATATCTCCTGCTCCATTGTTTTTCTCATCATATGGATCCTCCTCACTATTATATTTCTCTTCTTCCTCTTCTACTTTCCTTGTTTTATGTGTTAGGATTTTCCATTCTTCTTCCCAATCATTCACTATCAAAGACACGTCCTCTATTTTTAATCTGTAACTAGTTGGCAACCATTGGTGTGGTGGGTCTTTCTTGGCTTGTACATACATGTGGCGAATGCCTACTTTAAACCACATGTTGGCACAGGGGCAGACCCAGGGTTCAACACTTCAACAATACACCAATAAAACCCTAACTACTAGCCCTTTCGACAACACCTGCGAAGCAGATGAAGTCTCACACAAGGTAGAGGTAGGGGTGGTTGCAGGACTCAGGTGTCTGCAACCTTAGCTGGGATACAGATCTATGATTCTTACTCTTAGAAAGTACTTTAGCAAATATCATTCATCAATATTTAACCCTCAAGGCACTCTGCAGATGGCACAGAGCACTGCAACATTCACTTCGATCTAGGTTAAGTTAGAACTTAGCAAAAAAAAATAGGTTTAGCACTCAACACTTTCATATGTGTTAGATCTACACCCATACATCTAAGAAGCACAAAGAAAAGTGGATCTATCTAAGAGTATCATAGCAAATCACATAGAATAATCATATCCAACCATAACACATGGAAAGAAACCAACACATTAGGTTGAAGCACCAAGCATAACACACATAGCTACCATGGTTCACCCCCACCCTAGGGCTACGTCCACAAAGTCTTATTCTTCTTTATTATCTTTGGTCAATCAAGTTACAACATAGAGCTCACACTTGTACTCTGCATCTGCACACACCTCACTAGATCCTCCTTCCCGGGGTAGATCTAGCACAAATCCTTCTTACAATCTGTGTACTCATCACTTACAGCACTTGCACTCAACTCTGCAAGTTGGTCACATAATATACACAAAGTCTTTACTAGCACTTAGCTTATCTTCCTCTTCTCTCTTACATTGCTTAACTACTTATACTTTACAAAATATGCCTAAAACATGGGTAAACCCATGGGCCAACATCCCTTTCCCATTACATTAACCCAAAACCCTAAAAAGGGTCCCAAAAGTGGGTCGAGATTCCGTGATCACTTCTTCGCCTGGCGCTCCATCCTCGACAGACTGTCGAAGTCCAAAAATGGTCAAATATGACCAAGTGTTCCTCAAAACTTGGTTAAGGGCCAACACCACACAATATCCTTATATGTTTATATCATCTCTGTTGATATGTGTGGTGTGTTTGAAACTTGATACCTGATAGTATCAAATTATACAAAGAATATGACATTGTTTTCTTGTTATCTTCTCTTTTTCATCGTATTCCATAACTTGGCATACCTCCTAATGAAATTGTCTCTACTAGATGAGTCCATGCACTGATAGTAACCTGGTTTCTACCACCCTGTCAGTGCAATCAAGATCAACAACCATGCATAATGGAATTCCATGCCATTTTCCTGGGCTTCAATGCAATCCTGTAAAAACTTGTTCACCAAGAAGGTGGCCTAGTTCCTTTGAACCTCTTCCACACATTTCTTTGTAGCTACAATGAATGCGACATGTACTTCATATTTCCTTCACTTGTGAAACAACTTACATGCCATCACATGTGTTGCAAACCAAACATTTTTTTCATTGATTCTTTTGACGTCCAGTCCCCTCCTTCCCCTAAATGTTTGGAATTATCCTTCACCAACACTGAGAGGGCTCGCTCTCTTTCCTTGTTAAATAAAATGGTTAGGTCCTCGCCAACCTTTTGGATTCCTGTAATGCACACAATTAGTGCAGTATCGATCTATATTGGGGGATCAAGCGAGAGTGTACCCCCATGGACACAACTGAGCAACATCTTCACACATGCATTTATACCAAACTTCTCCCAAAATGTGGAATCTCCAACAAGTTAAATATACCTTCCTTCTATAGAATGTAACCTTATCGCCCACTACTGTGTCTCCAGTGAGATTTCTCCTATGTCTGGTACACTCCTTGTGCACAAACAATTTTTCTTGGCCAACTCCGGGAATTTTGTTCATCGATGATGTCACGATCCATGAATTTAAGACCTGCAATCTTTCTAATCATTTATCCTTCAAGGATTACCCCAGGAGGACTTGGTGTTATCCCCAATAGGAACTTCCCATTGGTGGGTACGTGTATCGGTGGTGCATTATCCATCCTCGGTTGTATATAATATCTATGGAAACTCACTTGTGACGTTGAAGCCAAAGCTCCAACTACTTCCTCAACCTATGGTGTCTCTACCAATCATTTTTCTTATTTTCGCGTTGCTCCAGATGGTTCACTAACTTTTGGTGAGGCCATTCATCTTATGTTACAGATTCCTGGACTGGCTCTACATTTTTTCTCTGGTAGCTGTAGCTCAGATCTGGTGCTCTCGAATTCACTCTGGTTTGCTCTATTTTTCTCTCACTTGAATGCAACAATGACTTACACTAAACACCTTTTTGTTGTTTTTGTGCCTTCATGCCAACTGCACATGTCTCATCCTACCTTAACTACCTTGTCCAATATGCCAACGTGGTTGATGATTTTTTGAATAAATTTCTCTTTATTACCAAATTCGTCATGTGATTTTTCCCTTGTACTGCCAATATGTCATGATTTTCGATGACTTTTACCATTTAATATTCTACGACGCATTTATGACCTATCATTCTTGCTTCGTAGTTGTCGTTTCCATGTTTTAATTCTTCTAATAGTCATGTCATTGTCAAACTGCAAAATGATTCTTACTGTTGCATATGTGTGCTTCACAGTCTTTCTCTACTATATATTATTTTCTAAATTGACGAAGTTCCATTCTAATGTGTGATAACCATTTCTTCTATGCAATCTCCAAGGCCTTGTACTTTTTATTTGATTTTCTTCCTTTTTCTCCTTTTTATTTGTTTTTTTTGTGTTCTTCCTTCCTACTATGGTACAACTACTATGATACATGAACTTGTTGTCATAGAGTAGTATCAGATATCCCACTTGAAACTTTTTCTGTTTGATGTGTCGATCATGCCAAGATTTCTCTCTAGCCTTCTGAAGTTCCTGATGAAAACCTGCGACAAACCCATCTTCCTCAAGTGGTACTAATTGTGCCAATATCTCCTCTATTGCACCAGATTCTGATAGCTCAATGATTGTTGCAATGTGCAGGTTAGGTAGACTGAACTCCATTGGCATCACTACTTCCTTCTTGCTACAAACAATTGTGCATCTGGTAAGTTGTCATCTAAATTTCCTTCATCTTCTCCTGATAGTATGCATGATAGATGATATGGCCCTGCATTCAGCTTCCCCAATTTCACTACAATCTCAAAACCATATTCTTGGAACTATAGTATCCATCTGCATATTCTCCCCCTGAACACTAGCTTATTGACTAAGTATTCTAATGAAAAATGGTCTATGTACATATTAAAGTGAGACCCCAGTAAATAAAGTATGAACTTATGTAGTGCATATACCATTTCCAATCCTTCTCATTCTGTGGTAGTATAATTCTTCTCTGCTATAGACAAATTCCTACTTGCAAAAGCAATTGGGTGATCTATGTCTCCTTCACCTGGTTGAGATAGTATTGTGCCAAACGATATGGATGATGTGTCTGCATGTACATGGAACTCTTTGTTCCAATCTGGAAATATCAAAATCAACGTGGTTACCAATTTCTGTTTTAAGGTGTCCAACCCCTTATGTATGTCCTCATTCCATTGAAATTTTTCTTCCTTCTTCAACAAATTTTCCACTTATGTTTTGATCTACACATAGCCCTTAATAAAGTTCCGGTAATATCCTGTATGACCCAGAGTTTCCCTCAGCTTCCTGACTGATGTAGGTGGTTCTAACTCCATAATTACTGCAATATTGGCTAGATATACTAGTAATCCCTATTTGCATACTACATGTCCCAATAAGATTCCAAACGGTGTGAAAACGATACACTTCTTCGGGTTCAACAAAATCTGAAATTGTCTACACCTATCCAACATCATCCTAGGTACTTCTATGTGATCCTTCAGTATATTGACCATAGTCCAATAATCCAAGTACACTTCAAGGAACTTATGAATAAATTACTTAAACATTGCTACCACAACTCTGGAAAATACCATTGGGGAATTCTTCATCCAAACGGAATTACTGTATACTAATAACTCCCCCATTTTGTCACGAAAGTGGTCTTGTGTCGATCCTCCTACATAATTTTTATCTAATGGTACCCAGAGAATCCATCTATAAAAGAGTAAGTTTCTTGTCCTCCTACGTTCTCTAGTACCTAATCTGTGAATGGTGTTGGAAATGGATCATGTAAACACATGTCATTCATCTTCCTCAGATCCACGTAGATCCTAATTCCTTGTGTATTCCTATCTTGCACTACCATTGGAATGATCCACTCAGATTCTTCTACCCATTCAATAATCCCTGTATTTATCTTTCACCTTCTCTTTGTATTTTGGATTTAACTTGTAAGGCCTCTGTCACAATGGCTTCGAACCTAATTTTAGTGGAATCTTCATCTCACCTAAGTATCCAACTATCCCCTTCATCTTTGAAAATGTCTTTGGGAGTAGGTCTTAGTATTCTCGCAATAAGTCTGCAATCTTCTCTACTGTCTCGTAGCTCCAATAATCTCCTATCTGCGCAAGCTTGGGATTCGTTATCTTCCCAATGTTTACCTTTCACATCTTTATCTATTGTGTGTATGCGACAGACTCAAGCTCCAGTCCTTCTACTACTCGTTCTAATTTTGTTTTAGGTACTCATACATTCCTGGTATCTTCCTCATCATGTTCTTCCTTAGATGAATTGTAACATTCCAATAACTCACGGACAATTATATTGGCTCTATGTGCTTTGCATACTTATACTACCTCCATCGTCCCTTCTTTTGAGATGATCTTACTTCGAATAGATTGTAGCACCACATCTATGGATGGATATTCATGTTCGAATGTAAACGTGACTCTCAACCTCTAGACCAAATCTTCCTATCATGTTGTTTCCTTGTGCATTTCCAATTCCAAATACCAGTTCTTTGGAATTGTGTCCAGTGTGTGTATAAATTTGTGTGTCCATTCTATTTCTGGTATTGAACTCTGTAAATCCCTAGACTTCTCAACAGGACCTGCTGGGTCACTTTCTCCTATATACTTATGGGTAATTTTTTCTAACTCAGTACCAAGCCTTGTTTGCATGAGTCTTCTCCACTGTGACTAGTCTTCCATCCCCTCTCTATGTGCAGCCCACCATCTAGTTGGAGTTGCTTTTAGGACAAAATTTAGTGATAACAACATTTGTTGTTCGGGTACCTGCAAATATAATGCATTTACAAACAAACTTATATACCTTAATCCATCATACCTAGGTGGATCACATAGCTTTGTTCCAATACAATGCAATGATTGGCCTATGAGTGCACATCATGTAGTTGACACTTCATGCATCCTCTTCTGCCAATTTTCTAGATCTTCTTATGAATATGATGCACACAAACTAATACTTCTCCAACTCAGTGCACCATATGAAGTCGGGTTGACATAATCGTCCATCCACGTAGTCATGTTATATAAGTTGTCAATGCAATTTCTTCTTGTTGGCTCTGTGTATCTCTTTCCTTTTGATGGGTCCAAGGGTGCAATAACTTGCAATTATCCAACCTAAAATATCATCTCCATCCTATTCAAGTTAATGATTTCATGGTTATCAAAATCCCATTCCATGCCCATCAATGCTGGATATGGTTGAATGTCATCCACATTCTCAATCACTTCAAATTTTGCCATGTTGCGCACCCCATCAATGTTCAAAGGTACTCTTGTCAACTAACCAATCGATACTATTTTGTGTTTATTCACATGCCTTAACTGAACATGAGATCATACTAACTTAGGTTTACCCATCATCTCCCATGTCTTCTTGGGTAAGACATTCACATCAGACCCAAAATACAAGATGAAATTATCCACATCATACTCCCCAATTTGCGCACTGAATTTGAATTCTCCATTGGTTTTCTTCCTG
>ML814154.1:0-21872 GCA_009831015.1 Picea engelmannii | reverse complement strand
GATTGAGTTGTCAGGCATTTTCAGGGATGTGGCAAACTTGCAGCTGATTCACTTCTCTTTGTTCGCTCTCATCATATTGGAGTTCACATCAGTGAACAAATTTGTTGGCATTCTGACTCACATGATTACACAGTGAGGTTTTCTAGATTTCTTAGCATCTAGATTTGGCGGTTTTTCAGACAGTTCTTCATTGCGACTCAGCTCAGGAGTTTCAGCATGAAGACATGGAATTGATACCAGTTTATGCTTTATTGCTGGTATTATTGATCGGACTTGTGATTGAGGGGGGGATTGTTAGCCTATGGCTTACCTTTACCAATCACTAATTCTAAATTGTCACCTATATTTGTATTATTCATTTAGGATATTAGTAATATATCCTCAAGTGATGACTAATGAGTTAGTTAAGATTGCCTGGCCTAATCATCATGCATGATTTTAGGATCTAGAGAAAATCTCTCTATGAGGTGGCATCACCCATTGTACTATAAATATGTAACATTGGAGTCAATAAGTGTGTGTTGGCTATTATGCCTTTTCCGCCATGTTGTTGTTCTTGTCTCTAATTTATTGTGTTTAATTTCTTCAACTACTATGTAGATTCAGAGTCAAAACCAGAGTAAATTAGCATTGCCAAGAGGATGGACTAGACAAAGAAACATGGAAGGGATAGAAAACACCCTTAGAGTGTCTAAGTTCCAAGGAGTGGGGTCGGAGGACCTATAACAACATTTGTTTGTCTGCAAAACAATTCGGGCCACTAAGAACGTATAGGATGAGGCTGTGAAGATTGAACAATTAGAGACAACATTTAGAGGTTGTGCGCTAGTATGGTATATGAAGTTGTAGAGTATCATGCCTATAGGACATGATAGGTCTTTGGCATAAATAAGGCAAGTGATGTTAAAAGAGTTCAAAAAGATAAAGTCAGAGTTAGAGTGCATCATAGAACTGAAGGAGATTAAATAGGTGCAAACATAGTCGGTATGGTATTTCGATAAGAGATTTAAGTATGCGACGGGTAGAATTACTTTCTAGATGACCTATCAACAACATCAAGAGTTTTATTGCAGGGCTTCTACCACACATCTGCAGGC
The DNA here is from genome assembly GCA_009831015.1 of Picea engelmannii. NCBI lineage: Eukaryota > Viridiplantae > Streptophyta > Pinopsida > Pinales > Pinaceae > Picea > Picea engelmannii. Next base: position 20,775 of record ML814154.1, on the reverse strand, counting down.
CATTAATACAACAGAAGGTTGCATCATAGCCTGAGGTGTTGGAAATTGTAATGAAATTGGAATCATCTTCTGTAGGAGATAGTGGAGGAATGGCACAAGTTCAGACGCAGTTGGCTACGTTGACGATTCAACTAGAAGAAATTAAAAAGGGAAGGAGAAACAAGAACAAGTTTGGTGTACCAAGTGTATAATTGAAGGCCATCATAAGGATGAATGCCCAGCATTCACACAGTATTTGGAAACTGGAGTGTTGAATCCATTACCAAGAGGAGGGTATTACAAGATATGTAAGAAATAGGGCCATCATCCCACTGAGTGTCGATTACTACAGAAGTATCAGAGTACACCAAGGAACCTATTTTTCAATTTTTACAAGTCGATGGGACATGAAGAGGATTGTCACACGTTTGACTTGATGAGGGAATGCACATTAGATATGTACAGGATTCAGGAAGGAAAATGATGTAGTAGAAGGGGGTGGTCCAAAATACAATAATCAAAGAGGTTTCAATCCAAGGAACATAGGAAAATTTGGTAGAGGTCGAGGCAGAGGAAATTTTGATAGAGGAGGAAGAGGACCGATAATAATTTATAATTGTAATCACCCAGGACACTTGTCCCACGACTGCTTGAATCAGTGTACAACGTGCACATACTACAAAGCATTGGATCATGCGACATAAGATTGTCCTCAACTAGTTGCAAAATTGCAGGCCAAAGGTAATCAAAACCGGAATCAAAATCAGAATGTGCAGAAGATATCAGTTGAAAAACACAATGAAGGACCAAGAATCACAGTTGTTATGCATGTAGGAGCTAGAACATAAGTTCACATGATGAATGGGGGAAAGGATATTGAGAAATGGGTAAGGAATTCAGTAGGTCCCTTTCCAACCTTTGATCCTCAGTAGGAAAATGAGACATATCAGAGAGCAATAAAAGAAGTACTTGGAAAATATTGGGGAGCATCAACATCATATGTGCCTCATGTAGAAGATTGTGATATGACAGAGAAACCAACTAGAAAGGTAAGCACACTAACACAATTCTTGAGGAGTTGTGTAGAGTTAATGAAAGATGAAACTGCACTGATTACATTATATGACATGATTGATCATTGTACAAGAGGAATGGAAACTCATATCACACAAAGGATGGTAAATAAGGTACCGCACAGGAAGAAAACCAATGGAGAATTCAAATTCAGTGCGCAAATTGGGGAGTATGATGTGGATAATTTCATCTTGTATTTTGGGTCTGATGTGAATGTCTTACCCAAGAAGACATGGGAGATGATGGGTAAACCTAAGTTAGTATGATCTCATGTTCAGTTAAGGCATGTGAATAAACACAAAATAGTATCGATTGGTTAGTTGACAAGAGTACCTTTGAACATTGATGGGGTGCGCAACATGGCAAAATTTGAAGTGATTGAGAATGTGGATGACATTCAACCATATCCAGCATTGATGGGCATGGAATGGGATTTTGATAACCATGAAATCATTAACTTGAATAGGATGGAGATGATATTTTAGGTTGGATAATTGCAAGTTATTGCACCCTTGGACCCATCAAAAGGAAAGAGATACACAGAGCCAACAAGAAGAAATTGCATTGACAACTTATATAACATGACTACGTGGATGGACGATTATGTCAACCCGACTTCATATGGTGCACTGAGTTGGAGAAGTATTAGTTTGTGTGCATCATATTCATAAGAAGATCTAGAAAATTGGCAGAAGAGGATGCATGAAGTGTCAACTACATGATGTGCACTCATAGGCCAATCATTGCATTGTATTGGAACAAAGCTATGTGATCCACCTAGGTATGATGGATTAAGGTATATAAGTTTGTTTGTAAATGCATTATATTTGCAGGTACCCGAACAACAAATGTTGTTATCACTAAATTTTGTCCTAAAAGCAACTCCAACTAGATGGTGGGCTGCACATAGAGAGGGGATGGAAGACTAGTCACAGTGGAGAAGACTCATGCAAACAAGGCTTGGTACTGAGTTAGAAAAAATTACCCATAAGTATATAGGAGAAAGTGACCCAGCAGGTCCTGTTGAGAAGTCTAGGGATTTACAGAGTTCAATACCAGAAATAGAATGGACACACAAATTTATACACACACTGGACACAATTCCAAAGAACTGGTATTTGGAATTGGAAATGCACAAGGAAACAACATGATAGGAAGATTTGGTCTAGAGGTTGAGAGTCACGTTTACATTCGAACATGAATATCCATCCATAGATGTGGTGCTACAATCTATTCGAAGTAAGATCATCTCAAAAGAAGGGACGATGGAGGTAGTATAAGTATGCAAAGCACATAGAGCCAATATAATTGTCCGTGAGTTATTGGAATGTTACAATTCATCTAAGGAAGAACATGATGAGGAAGATACCAGGAATGTATGAGTACCTAAAACAAAATTAGAACGAGTAGTAGAAGGACTGGAGCTTGAGTCTGTCGCATACACACAATAGATAAAGATGTGAAAGGTAAACATTGGGAAGATAACGAATCCCAAGCTTGCGCAGATAGGAGATTATTGGAGCTACGAGACAGTAGAGAAGATTGCAGACTTATTGCGAGAATACTAAGACCTACTCCCAAAGACATTTTCAAAGATGAAGGGGATAGTTGGATACTTAGGTGAGATGAAGATTCCACTAAAATTAGGTTCGAAGCCATTGTGACAGAGGCCTTACAAGTTAAATCCAAAATACAAAGAGAAGGTGAAAGATAAATACAGGGATTATTGAATGGGTAGAAGAATCTGAGTGGATCATTCCAATGGTAGTGCAAGATAGGAATACACAAGGAATTAGGATCTACGTGGATCTGAGGAAGATGAATGACATGTGTTTACATGATCCATTTCCAACACCATTCACAGATTAGGTACTAGAGAACGTAGGAGGACAAGAAACTTACTCTTTTATAGATGGATTCTCTGGGTACCATTAGATAAAAATTATGTAGGAGGATCGACACAAGACCACTTTCGTGACAAAATGGGGGAGTTATTAGTATACAGTAATTCCGTTTGGATGAAGAATTCCCCAATGGTATTTTCCAGAGTTGTGGTAGCAATGTTTAAGTAATTTATTCATAAGTTCCTTGAAGTGTACTTGGATTATTGGACTATGGTCAATATACTGAAGGATCACATAGAAGTACCTAGGATGATGTTGGATAGGTGTAGACAATTTCAGATTTTGTTGAACCCGAAGAAGTGTATCGTTTTCACACCGTTTGGAATCTTATTGGGACATGTAGTATGCAAATAGGGATTACTAGTATATCTAGCCAATATTGCAGTAATTATGGAGTTAGAACCACCTACATCAGTCAGGAAGCTGAGGGAAACTCTGGGTCATACAGGATATTACCGGAACTTTATTAAGGGCTATGTGTAGATCAAAACATAAGTGGAAAATTTGTTGAAGAAGGAAGAAAAATTTCAATGGAATGAGGACATACATAAGGGGTTGGACACCTTAAAACAGAAATTGGTAACCACGTTGATTTTGATATTTCCAGATTGGAACAAAGAGTTCCATGTACATGCAGACACATCATCCATATCGTTTGGCACAATACTATCTCAACCAGGTGAAGGAGACATAGATCACCCAATTGCTTTTGCAAGTAGGAATTTGTCTATAGCAGAGAAGAATTATACTACCACAGAATGAGAAGGATTGGAAATGGTATATGCACTACATAAGTTCATACTTTATTTACTGGGGTCTCACTTTAATATGTACATAGACCATTTTTCATTAGAATACTTAGTCAATAAGCTAGTGTTCAGGGGGAGAATATGCAGATGGATACTATAGTTCCAAGAATATGGTTTTGAGATTGTAGTGAAATTGGGGAAGCTGAATGCAGGGCCATATCATCTATCATGCATACTATCAGGAGAAGATGAAGGAAATTTAGATGACAACTTACCAGATGCACAATTGTTTGTAGCAAGAAGGAAGTAGTGATGCCAATGGAGTTCAGTCTACCTAACCTGCACATTGCAACAATCATTGAGCTATCAGAATCTGGTGCAATAGAGGAGATATTGGCACAATTAGTACCACTTGAGGAAGATGGGTTTGTCGCAGGTTTTCATCAGGAACTTCAGAAGGCTAGAGAGAAATCTTGGCATGATCGACACATCAAACAGAAAAAGTTTCAAGTGGGATATCTGATACTACTCTATGACAACAAGTTCATGTATCATAGTAGTTGTACCATAGTAGGAAGGAAGAACACAAAAAAAACAAATAAAAAGGAGAAAAAGGAAGAAAATCAAATAAAAAGTACAAGGCCTTGGAGATTGCATAGAAGAAATGGTTATCACACATTAGAATGGAACTTCGTCAATTTAGAAAATAATATATAGTAGAGAAAGACTGTGAAGCACACATATGCAACAGTAAGAATCATTTTGCAGTTTGACAATGACATGACTATTAGAAGAATTAAAACATGGAAACGACAACTACGAAGCAAGAATGATAGGTCATAAATGCGTCGTAGAATATTAAATGGTAAAAGTCATCGAAAATCATGACATATTGGCAGTACAAGGGAAAAATCACATGACGAATTTGGTAATAAAGAGAAATTTATTCAAAAAATCATCAACCACGTTGGCATATTGGACAAGGTAGTTAAGGTAGGATGAGACATGTGCAGTTGGCATGAAGGCACAAAAACAACAAAAAGGTGTTTAGTGTAAGTCATTGTTGCATTCAAGTGAGAGAAAAATAGAGCAAACCAGAGTGAATTCGAGAGCACCAGATCTGAGCTACAGCTACCAGAGAAAAAATGTAGAGCCAGTCCAGGAATCTGTAACATAAGATGAATGGCCTCACCAAAAGTTAGTGAACCATCTGGAGCAACGCGAAAATAAGAAAAATGATTGGTAGAGACACCATAGGTTGAGGAAGTAGTTGGAGCTTTGGCTTCAACGTCACAAGTGAGTTTCCATAGATATTATATACAACCGAGGATGGATAATGCACCACCGATACACGTACCCACCAATGGGAAGTTCCTATTGGGGATAACACCAAGTCCTCCTGGGGTAATCCTTGAAGGATAAATGATTAGAAAGATTGCAGGTCTTAAATTCATGGATCGTGACATCATCGATGAACAAAATTCCCGGAGTTGGCCAAGAAAAATTGTTTGTGCACAAGGAGTGTACCAGACATAGGAGAAATCTCACTGGAGACACAGTAGTGGGCGATAAGGTTACATTCTATAGAAGGAAGGTATATTTAACTTGTTGGAGATTCCACATTTTGGGAGAAGTTTGGTATAAATGCATGTGTGAAGATGTTGCTCAGTTGTGTCCATGGGGGTACACTCTCGCTTGATCCCCCAATATAGATCGATACTGCACTAATTGTGTGCATTACAGGAATCCAAAAGGTTGGCGAGGACCTAACCATTTTATTTAACAAGGAAAGAGAGCGAGCCCTCTCAGTGTTGGTGAAGGATAATTCCAAACATTTAGGGGAAGGAGGGGACTGGACGTCAAAAGAATCAATGAAAAAAATGTTTGGTTTGCAACACATGTGATGGCATGTAAGTTGTTTCACAAGTGAAGGAAATATGAAGTACATGTCGCATTCATTGTAGCTACAAAGAAATGTGTGGAAGAGGTTCAAAGGAACTAGGCCACCTTCTTGGTGAACAAGTTTTTACAGGATTGCATTGAAGCCCAGGAAAATGGCATGGAATTCCATTATGCATGGTTGTTGATCTTGATTGCACTGACAGGGTGGTAGAAACCAGGTTACTATCAGTGCATGGACTCATCTAGTAGAGACAATTTCATTAGGAGGTATGCCAAGTTATGGAATACGATGAAAAAGAGAAGATAACAAGAAAACAATGTCATATTCTTTGTATAATTTGATACTATCAGGTATCAAGTTTCAAACACACCACACATATCAACAGAGATGATATAAACATATAAGGATATTGTGTGGTGTTGGCCCTTAACCAAGTTTTGAGGAACACTTGGTCATATTTGACCATTTTTGGACTTCGACAGTCTGTCGAGGATGGAGCGCCAGGCGAAGAAGTGATCACGGAATCTCGACCCACTTTTGGGACCCTTTTTAGGGTTTTGGGTTAATGTAATGGGAAAGGGATGTTGGCCCATGGGTTTACCCATGTTTTAGGCATATTTTGTAAAGTATAAGTAGTTAAGCAATGTAAGAGAGAAGAGGAAGATAAGCTAAGTGCTAGTAAAGACTTTGTGTATATTATGTGACCAACTTGCAGAGTTGAGTGCAAGTGCTGTAAGTGATGAGTACACAGATTGTAAGAAGGATTTGTGCTAGATCTACCCCGGGAAGGAGGATCTAGTGAGGTGTGTGCAGATGCAGAGTACAAGTGTGAGCTCTATGTTGTAACTTGATTGACCAAAGATAATAAAGAAGAATAAGACTTTGTGGACGTAGCCCTAGGGTGGGGGTGAACCATGGTAGCTATGTGTGTTATGCTTGGTGCTTCAACCTAATGTGTTGGTTTCTTTCCATGTGTTATGGTTGGATATGATTATTCTATGTGATTTGCTATGATACTCTTAGATAGATCCACTTTTCTTTGTGCTTCTTAGATGTATGGGTGTAGATCTAACACATATGAAAGTGTTGAGTGCTAAACCTATTTTTTTTTGCTAAGTTCTAACTTAACCTAGATCGAAGTGAATGTTGCAGTGCTCTGTGCCATCTGCAGAGTGCCTTGAGGGTTAAATATTGATGAATGATATTTGCTAAAGTACTTTCTAAGAGTAAGAATCATAGATCTGTATCCCAGCTAAGGTTGCAGACACCTGAGTCCTGCAACCACCCCTACCTCTACCTTGTGTGAGACTTCATCTGCTTCGCAGGTGTTGTCGAAAGGGCTAGTAGTTAGGGTTTTATTGGTGTATTGTTGAAGTGTTGAACCCTGGGTCTGCCCCTGTGCCAACATGTGGTTTAAAGTAGGCATTCGCCACATGTATGTACAAGCCAAGAAAGACCCACCACACCAATGGTTGCCAACTAGTTACAGATTAAAAATAGAGGACGTGTCTTTGATAGTGAATGATTGGGAAGAAGAATGGAAAATCCTAACACATAAAACAAGGAAAGTAGAAGAGGAAGAAGAGAAATATAATAGTGAGGAGGATCCATATGATGAGAAAAACAATGGAGCAGGAGATATACCTAGGCCATCCACAACATAAGAGTAGCAAACAATCCCAATAGTAGGGGAAAAAAGGAAGGACATGGGGAAGGAACCCACAAGAGGGGTGCATAAGAAGATGAAGGTGCATGGAGAAACCCAAATGTATGCATTGATTGATGATGACATGGAATGTATAGGCTACAATGTCCAGGATTTCATGGAAGAATTAATGGAGGAAACCACCAAAAAATAAGCAGAACAACAACAAATAGTGCAGGATCAATTGGAAACACTCGAACATTTGTTGGAAGTGTTAACCCCTAGCCTAGGGATAACTAAGGAGATCATGTATCGATTCCCACATGTCCTAGACATGGAGTACCAAGAAACATATGAATTGATCATGGTCCTGAAGGGCCCCTCTTTTTTTCAGTGCAGTCCATTTATCACCACCAACAATATCCATCCCACCAGCCTAGTCCTAAAGTAGCAGTGGGTCTTGCTCCATGAGGTAATGAGTCTAGGTATCATGGTATGTATTACTTTGATTTTTGAAGGACTTGAATATTTTTTATTGAATCCTTCTTCATTCATGGAATTTTCTTAGAAATTATGCTCTTTGCTTCGTTCATACCTGGAGGGGTAACATGGTTCCCTAGTAAGTTGGTTTCCCTTTAGGATAGGTTGCTACTAGGTGGGTCTGTGAAAATTCATCATCCATTCCCTCCATACTTACCACTTTCCATATTTATTCCTTCCATATCCCCTATCCTTGTTTGGGCATTGGATTGGCTACACTAGTAAGGGTCGTACCCTACCTTGTGGGAAGAAGGGGATAAAGGACCAAAGGGTAAAAGTAGTTGGCAAGAGTTAAAAGACAATGTTGAAACCTTTGATATGCTTTTCTTAGGGATCCTCGAGAAAGTAGTGAAGAGATTCTCATTAAGAAAAGGGGACCCACAAGATACATAAACAATCAAGGTACTAGTTGATGGATAGGAGGTCTCATCATGAGCTGACCTATTATGACCATGGAAATGTAGTGGTATGACACTACCACCTATCTAGTCACCAAACTAGGGTAGTGGCTCTTGGTGGCATAACCAAGAGAAAGGGGGTCTCATCACGATCTAGCCTTCTCATTTCTATGAAATGCTTGTGGATAACGATGCCAACTCTAGTCATCAAGCCAGGACAATGGCCTTCAACTATTCCCTTGAAGGACAAAAGAAAAAGATCAAAAGAAAGAAAGTTAAGAGTAAAAGGAAATGAATGGGCTAGGAAATAATTGCATTTATGACAAGGTGTAGCTCTCCCTATACAAAGTAACCTAAAGGTATGACTTTACATTTCCTTGTTATTACATGCACCCCATGCCTAAACACTTACCTGCACCACCTCATACATTTACATGACCTGGATTATATCCCACCTGGGAAACACCCCAAAATTAAGAGAGGTCAGCTCAATAGGACACCCTGAGACCTTCTCCAAACATAAATTGTCAAATTGCATAATGTCTTTGAGCATTTTTTTGGGTTAAAGGGGGGTTTGATACACACGTTTGAGTAATTTAATTATTGGATGTGATTTATATGATATGATCCATGTGACTTATGAACACTTCGAGGGCGTACTTGTTGTTGTTGCAGGACCTTGCTTGGTGGACATGCACACATGAGGGAATGATATGCTCGAAACTTCATGGGGGCTTAAATACCACATATGGATGATGTAACCCCAACCATGGGTAAGAATAAATTGAATATTTGCACCAGGAAAAAGAAGGATGTTTTCTATGGAGGCACCCTAGCATACCTAGACCTAGGGGGACCTTGCTCTTCCACATGCACATTGGCCCTTTAGGGCCTTGGACATCACCATCATGACCCTAGACGTCATTGAGAGCTAGGGTTTTCATTTTGGAGGCATTTATGAGCTTGGTGGCACGTGTAGGCATCATCTGGGGCCTCTAGAGGCCAAGTGCCCTACATTTTAGGCTCAACATCCACCTTTAGGCCTCAACATCACCCTAGAAGGACATGACGTCACCCTTGGAAGTGTCTTTAGATGATAATTAAATTTAATTATGTCAAAATTGAATTTTATTGTAAATTGGCCAAGTCGGCCTTATTTTTGACCTAAAATTAATTAAAGGTCAAAGTTTTGTATAAATAAGCATAAAGTACATTCATTTTTATCATCACAACTTCTCATACAAGAGAAGAGGTCTGAAATTTTCACCTTAGTGAGGGATATTGGCTGAAATTGTGAGGTGCACTCTTGTATAAGGCTATTTTTTGCAACTTGGATCAATCTTGGAAGTTTTTATGGTGATCTTGCATGGTATTTTCATGATTATTCTTGGTGGAAGTAAGTAAAATCTGCATTTTTTTTTCATCTATTTAATGGTTTGTGTATGGTTTTATTTGCTCATACAAGATTATGAAATTTCATGGTATACTTAATGCTTGAAGTAAGGAACTTAAATTGCTACTTTCTTACTTTCTATTTGCTAGGATTTTCATTGAATTGATCTAGTGACTAGTGAAACCCTAGATCCCTAAATTGATAGCACTCTAAAGATTTTGACTTAGTTATCTTTGCATAAGTTTTACTCCATAAGAAGCTTAAGGAGAGCAAGGTTCTAGCACATAGAATTTCCTACACCCTAGCATCTTGTCTCTTGAGTTCAATGCATAGGGGGACTTAAGTTATTACTTCTCCTATGCACTTTCCCTCTTAGACTTTTGTGCATTACCAAATTGATTTGTAGTCTTAGAAGAAGACATCCACTTTGACTCCATAAGCCCTAGGAGGCACTAGTTCTTTCTTATCTCTTGTTAAAGAATTGATTAAACAATTAAACACTCTTCTCATAAGATTTTACTAACTATCTCTAACCCTAGTTTAGCCTAGATCACTAACTTATTTGTTATTGTTATAAATGTTTTCTACAACCATCTAATTGCAGAAAATGTTTTGCATACTCAACATTAATTACTAGATAACCATTTCATAAATTGCTCATGACAAGTTATTACCATACTACTTAGTCAATGCTATATATTCATTATCTTTTCAAGATTTTATGAGGAGTATTTGTTGCAGCTATTACATTTTATCAATTGTTGTTGTAAACTTATTAATTGCTTCTATTTTATATCAGCTAGCACTTATTTTCACTATCCATTGTTTATTGAGGTGTTATTATCATATTTTTACTTGGAATTATTGTATGTGCATGCATGCTATATTGTCTTGTTCTGGGCAGGTACATCAAGCACTTCATTAACCTCATCTTTTAAACATGAACTTAGTGACTTTGGTAACCAATGAGAGGGGGGAATATATCTTGACCATAACCTAAATTTCTATTACTTTAGATTACCGGGGATGCCTCCCCTGGGGTAGACCCTGCATATCCCTAAAAAGTGGGGATTTCCTATTAAGGTGGCAGTGATAGGATATCATGTTTGTTACACCAATATCCCTTACTTTCCTTGGGCTTTGGGAAAGTACAAATTGCGCGATAACATTCTTGGCGCCATTGTCGGGGAACACTAAATCAATATTCCTCAACGACACTCTTTTGGTAAGACTTTCCCTAAAATCCTTCATCTTATGAAGCTTACCCGTCGACTCCATTGAGGGTGATTCCCTCACTCCCTTTGATAATACTTAAGAGGATATTTGGAGACTCCAATGACCTTTTATAAGGTGCTAGCTTACTCTCAACTTTGTGATATTTCCAAGATATGGGATCATGGTGCCCTGGGAACAAGTATATCTGACTATTTATTTTGAAAGTTTTCAAGGATAACTGCATTGTTTTGATATAAAATGGTTAAAAAACTTTCCAAGATTCATATTCCTCCCAATTACTCAAAGTGTAGAATTCCTGAAGTACATAAGTGAGATAGTATTTGAAGGAGAAGATGTTCTGGCAAAATTGTTCATACTTTCCCTGTCGTATTTTTTGCAAGATTGGATTAAGGGTTGTTGCGAAGATAAGGGTATATCATATTTCATAGAACTCATCAATAAGTTTATTTATTTTGTGAAACCACAATGCCATACATATGAATATTCCCTTCACAATCTCACAATATCCCTAGAGGACGAGGGATTCACCACTCATATTGTGGAAGATCTCATGGATGTATACCATACTAAACACTAGGAACCCTATGATATAGAAGGATATATTTATGAAGAAGGTTTTCAACCCCTTGAAGAGGAGAAATATTTTCCCCATGATTCAGTAGAATGCAGTAAAGACTTGACTAAAGAAGTGAGTTACGAGGATGAAGCACTAGTATCTGCTACTCTGTCCGATGAAGCTCTCCAAGATCCTATCTCTCTTGCACAAGACAAAGAGAATGAGGTGAATCATTTTGCTTTCCCAATTTTTTATGATACTTTGTTCTATGATTCATAAGGTGAAGAAGTAAAGAAACCCTTGGAAGAGCTAGGTCCTTCATTTTCTGATGAAAGTGAAAAAATGATTAAAGAGATGAGTCTTGGAGATGATGTACTAGATGCTCTTCCATTTGATGAATTCATCCAAGCCTTTGACTCTCCTGCACAACAAGAAGTGAACATGGTAAGTTATTTCCCTTTCCAAGATTTTGATGATGCTTTATTTTATGATTTGGAAAGTGAAGAAGTATTAGAGAATCCCTTGGATGCAATAAATCCTTCATGTTATGATAAATATAGTGACATGGTTAATAATATTGATGAGTTCATACATGTTGGAAGACGTAAGTGGGATGTGATTGGTTCTAATAATGATACCATTTATCATATGGAAGGATATATTTGAATGTTTCCTTTACAACAATCATATGCTGTTCTTAATAATTTTGATTTTTGGCAACAAGATGATGATATAGTTACAAAAGTTTTCCAAGCACCCAAGGATGACCTAGTGCAAATTTCTCCTGATGATTTTCAGTTATACCATGAGGATTTTGAAGAGTATCCATTTTAGCACTTGGATTTATTCTATGAACAAGATTAACAACCACCATTGTGCTCAAATTTTGATAAAGGTGAGGGTGTTTCTTTCTTGAAGAAGAATACTCGTGACAAGGTTGTCCAACTGCCTCTGATTGCTTTACCTTGTTATGTCACCAAGGATGCAGTTGTGGAACATGTCTCTTGTTCCAAGTTTTCTTTAGGGAAAAAAATTTCATTAGAATTCAAAGGGAGGTTGAATTCCTTAAGAAGTTTATTATCTCAATATTTCATATTTCCTTTGAGAAGTTGTCAGTTTCCCTCTAAGTTCTTGTTAATCCCTTCTCAAACCCCAGGGAGTGATGGCATCCAAGGTAGTCAACCCTCAGATTCTTTGAGCCATCCATTTGAGTCCTTGACCTCTCACGATCCTTTTATGAGACGGATTGATCACTTTTTTGGAAGGGTGACTTGGCATGATTTTGTTGCTCCCTCCCACCTCCATGAGCTAAACTTTATGACTTCCTATGATATAATGCATACTTTAAATCATGTTTATCTTGTGCTTAACTTGTCATTGTTTTGCTTTATGATGAAGCACATAGGCATGTATTATGAGGCATTACTAGGATGGTTTCACTGGTTATATGACTACACATAGCATTCAACCAAAAATTCATTAGGAGTAGGTAGGAATTTGCATCCATTGTACATACCATTGCATATCATTCTAGCATAGTTGTAGTTTCATTTTCATATTGTTCTGATTCATTATGTATATATGTATGCTCATGATCATATGATAGATTAGAGATGCTCTTTATTTGTTTATTATATCATATATGAACAAGGGGTGATATTACCACCCTAGGGATTACTAATATCCTTTGTTGAGATTTAGTAGGCATAGGTCATACTAGAGATGTTGAGGTTCTCATGCACTCTGTGGTGAGCACATGTCCCCAAATTGGAGTCAGATTTTATCTCCTAGCCTAGGGATAAATAAGGATATCATGTATCGAGTCCCACATGTCCTAGATATGGATTACTAAGAGCCAGACGACTTCAGAATGGCCCCAAAGGGCCCCTATTTTCTTCAATGCAGTCCATTTATCACCACCAACAATATTCATCCCACCAGCATGGTCCTGAAGTAGCGGTGGGTATTTTTCCATGAGGTAATGAGTCCAAGTATCATGGTATGTATCACTCTAAGTTTTGAAGCACTTGAATATGTTGTATTGAATTCTTCTTCAGTTCATGACCTTTTCTTGGAAATTATGCTCTTTGCCTCGTTCATACCTGGAGGGGTAACATGGTGCCCTAGTATGTTGGTTTTCCTTTAGGATGGGTTTCTACTGGATGAGTCTATGAAAATTCATCATCCATTCCCTCCTTAATTTCCACTTTCCATCTTTATTCCTTCTATCTTCCCTATCCTTGTTCAGGCATTGGGATTTTCTATGCTAGGAAGGGTTGTACCATACCTTTTTGTAAGAAGGGGATAAAGGCCCAGAGGGTAAAAGTAGATGGCAAGAGTTAAAATCCAATGTTGAAACCTTTGAGATGCTTCGCCCATGGATCTCTAAGAAAGCAGTGAAGATATTCTCAGTAAGAAAAGGGGACCCATAGGATACATAAACACTCAAGGTACTAGTTGATGGATTTGAGGTCTCCTCATGAGCCGACCTGTTATGACCATGGGCATGTAGTGGTATGACACTACCACCTGTCTAGTCACCAAACCATGGTATTAGCTCTTGGTGGCATAGCCAATAGAAAGGGGGTGTCATCATGAGCCAACCTTCCCATTTTCGTAAAAAATTTGTGGATAGAGTTGCCACCTCTGGTCATCAAGCCAAGATAGTGGCCTTCAAATATTCCCTTGAAGAAAAAAAGAAAAATATCAAAATAAATAAAGTTAAGATTCAAAGGAAATGAATGGCTAGGAAACAATTGCATTTGTGACATGGTAAAACTCGCCCTCTACAAAGGAAACCAAAGGTAAGACTTTACATTTCCATGTTATTGCATGCACCCCATGCCCAAACACTTACCCATACCACCTCATACATTTGCATGACCTGGATTAGATCCCACCTGAGAAATACCCCAAACTTACGAGAGGTCATCCCAATAGGACACCCTGATACCTTCTCCAAACCTAACTCATCAAATTGCATAACATATTTGAGCATTTGTCTAGGTTAAATGGGGGTTTGATGCACATGTTTGGGTAATTTAATTATTGGATGTGATTTACATGCTATGGTCCTTATGACTTATGAACCCCTGGAGGATGTACTTGTTGTTGTTGTAGGATCTTTCCTGATGGATAGGTACACATGAGGGAATGATTAGCTCAGACCTTCATGGGGGCTTAAATTCCACATGTGGATGTTGCAACCCCAGCCAGGGGTAAGAATAAATTGAAGATTTGCACCAGGAAAAAGAAGGACATTGCCTTTGAAGGCACCCTGGAAGACCTAGGCCCGGGGGGACCTTGCTCTTCCACATGGATATTGTCCCTTGAGGGATATGGACGTCACCATCATGACCCTATACGTCATCCAGAGCTGCAGTTTTCATTTTGGAGGAATTTATGAGCCAGGTGGCACATGTGGGCATCATCTAGGGCCTCTAGAGGCCAAGCACCCTACATTTTAGGCTCAATGTTCCACCTTTAGGCCTCAACACCACCCTAGAAGGCCATGGCATCACCCTTATAGGTGTCTTTAGATGCTAATTAAATTTTATTATGTCAAAATTGAATTTTATTGTAAATTGGCCAGGTCAGCCTTATTTTTGACCTAAAATTAATTAAAGGTCAAAGTTTTGTATAAATAAGCATAAAGTACATTCATTTTTATCATCACAACTTCCCATACAAGAGAATAGGTCTGAAATTTTCACCCTAGTGAGGGATATTGCATGAAATTGTGAGGCACACTCTTGTATAAGTATATTTTTTGCAACTTGGATCAATCTTGGAAGTTTTTATGGTGATCTTGCATGGTATTTTCATGATTATTCTTGGTGCAAGTAAGTAAAATATGCAATTTTTGTCATCTATTGAATGGTTTGTGTATGGTTTTATTTTCTCATACAAGATTATGATATTTCATGGTATACTTAATGCTTGAAGTAAGGAACTTAAATTGCTACTTTCTTACTTTCTATTTGCCAGGATTTTCATTGGATTGATCTAGTGACTGGTGAAACCCTAGAGCCCTGAATTGCTAGCACTCTAAGGATTTTGACTTAGTTATCTTTGCATAATTTTTACTCCATAAGAAGACTAAGGAGAGCAAGGTGTTAGTGCCTAGAATTTCCTACACCCTAGAATCTTGTCTCTTGAGGTCAATGCATAGGGGAAATTAAGTTACTACTTCTCCTATGCATTTTCCCTCTTAGACGTTTGTGATTATCAAATTGATTTGCAGCCTTAGAAGAAGCCGTACACATTGACTCCATAAGCCCTAGAAGGAACTAGCTCTTTCCTCTCTCTTGTTGAAGGATTGATTAAACACTCAAATATTCTTCTCCTAAGCTTTTACTAACTATCTCTAACCCTAGTTTAGCCTAGATCACTAACTTATTTGTTGTTGTTATAAATGTTTGCTACAACCATCTAATTGGAGCAAATTTTATGCATACTAAACTTTAATTTCTAGCTAACCATTTCAGAAATTGCTTATGACAAGTTATTATCATACTACTTAGTCAATGTTATCTTTTCATTGTCTTTTCAAGCTTTTCTAAGGAGTATTTGTTGCATCTGTTACATTTTATCAATTGATGTTGTAAACTTATTAACTGCTGCTATTTTATATTAGCTAGCACTTATTTTCACTGTCCATTTCCTACTGAGGTGTTATTATCATATTTGTACTTGGAATTATTGTATATGCATGGTATATTGTCTTGTTCCGAGCAGGTACATCAAGCACTTCATTAACCTCATCTTTTAGAAATGGGCTTAGTGACTTTGGTAACTAATAAGGGGGGAATATATCTTGACCGTAACCCTAATTTTCCATCCCTTTAGGTTATCGGGGATGCCTCCCCTAGGGTAGACCTTTCCTATCCCTAAAAGTGGGGATTTCCTATTAAGGTGACAATGATTGGATATCTTTTTTGTTACACCAATATCTCTTACTTTCCTTGGGCTTTGGGAAAGTACAGATTGCATAATAACAGGAAGAAGTTTGCATCACCAAAGAGATCAAAACAAAGGCAAGACCCCCCAATATTCCTGTAAAGGAAGTAGACAGTGTGCATCCGACCTTGACTTAATTAACAAAATGACACATGATACTATAGCTTGACACAGATATACTAGAAATTCCAACGGTTGAATTTCAACATCCAGTAAATGCACTAGTACATATGAACCTAGTTGTATCAAGCATTCCAATAGAAAGAATACAGGTCTTAAAAATAGGATTACTGCAAGATATTAATAATAGAGGAGAGGAAGTAAAGCAGGAGTTGATCAAAATGATGGATGAAGGAAGTTGAAATCTAAGTAGCGGAGATCATGAAAGATAAAACTAAGGCCGAAGAAAGGGTAACGAAATCCCTTAAGGAAAAGGATGAAGCTGAGGGTATAGCACAAAAAACCCAAGCAAATGTCCAAAATTTATACAAGGCCATACTAGAATTTCACATAATAGTAGAAGATACTATGGAGGAACAAGTGTTAAAAATTTAGGGCTTTAGGGCACAGATTGAGGACTTACAATTGTGTAGCATGCCAGCAACACCACCATAAGTGAGAGAGGGTAGGGATAGAATGACAATGGAAATGGTCACCAATATCAAGAAAGTAGATGGAACATGCGCCAAACTCTATGAGGAGAGCGCACAAATATGGACAAAGTTATCATAAGATATTGAGATGAAGGTGGTGGAATCTCGATTGAGAGAAGCACAAGAAAGAGTGCAACAAGCTTCAAATAAGATAGCTACTCTTCCACCCACGGGACGTATGACAAAAATTTTGTCTCTGAGGAAGTCATACTTGGAAGTAGAGAAGTTGAGGGATCAAAACAAGATCCTTTAACAACGATTGGAAACACTACAATAAAAAGAAGTGAGGATCATAGGGGAACTAGCCACTTTGTAGGGAAAGGTCAAACATGCAGCATATGAAGCAGAGGAAAAAATCACATCCTTGATTGCATAGGGGGCTAAGGATATAGTAGCAACATAGGCCATGATAATAAAGGAAGTGGAGGTAGTGAAGGTAACCTCCTAAATTTTCATTGCAGCATGGAAGAGCAGGAAACAAGACTGAGTGGATTGGGATGAGCTACATGTGAGTGTTGGGGTCCTATTGGATCAATAGTTTTGGAATAATTTTTTGGGAAAAATCCTAAGTACAAAAGAAGTGCACAACAAAAGTGTGCGAGAGAAGAAGGAAGATTAGGGAGTGCACAACTAAGGAACGTCTAGAAGAACAGTGAAAAACAAAGGCACATCCAGAAGGATAGCACATGGTGAGAGAAGAAGAAAGTGGGAGAAAAGGAAGGATGACAACTCGACAGGGTAAAGATGGAAGGATGCACAAAAGAAGGAAAGAACATCTAGTCCGAGTGAAAAAGTAGCATGTAGATGGAAAATAAAGTGAAAGTAGTCGAACAAGAGTTGTCATGCAATGTAATAGGGTTTTGGGTGGAACCAAATAGATTTTTAAGTCCTAAATATTATGTATAAATATGTAATGGGTTGGGAGAATAGGGGGTCCTTTGGTTGTTATTATTTTGGGTTTTTTATGTGTGTTAATTCTCGAGCAGCCTTATGGAGTCTATTCCAAGTTGTCAAGGCTTCTTTCCTGTAATAAGAGTGATAGGATAACCTGTAAAAGATATGAATCAATGTTTGAATGTAAGAGATGATGCGGAGAGAGATATGCTTTCACTACAGAGAAACTAGGCTAGGAGGTAATAAAGATAATCATGCCATATCTTTGTAAGCGCAGTGCGCAAGCCAAGAGCTATTGACAAACACATAATAAAGAATCCAATCATTGTGGACATATCCCAGAGTTGGGTGAACCACATTAAATCTTATGTTAAATGTATGTTATATGAATGTTCATGGAATCTATTTTATGCTTGTTAGATTAGACCTATGTTATGCATAATCATTGTGCAATAATCAAGACTATTATAGTAATGGGTTATGTGGTAAACTAGAATCTAATGAAAATATGAATTTGAAATCACTGAGTAGTTAATAAGGAACAATGATAAAATTAAGCACACATAAATTATAAAGAAAAATGAACAAGATAGTCACCTCCCATTCTATGACTACTGCATAAACCTGGTTCTTTCAGTCCCAATAGATATCTCGGGTGAGACTTCATATGTGCAAGGAGGTGAGGCCGAAAGGGTCGGTGTTTGGTGGGTTTTGTTGGTTAAAGATAACTCAAACCTAGGGTCTTACCAACCATGCACATCACCGACACACATCAACATCCACATGTCATGCCACATCATCCAAAGCGTTATGTTAGAGTTTATGTGTCATGCCATGTCAACATCCATGTTTCATGCCACATCTTCATCCATGTGTCATGCCACATCATCATAGTTTCCACGTCAACCAAGAAATGATTGATGGCTTATGGTTGGGTTGATTGAATTGATAAAGTGTTTCATCCACTAATGAAAATCATTGATGGTTGATGGTCGAGTCAGTTGGCTTAGAGATGTCTTGCAAATCAGTTGTCAAAAGAAAGGGTTGATGGTCAGGTCGACAGTTTTGGCAAGGTGTTGTGTACGTTCAAAATAAATTGTCGATATAGTTTATATCAACAAATGAAATTTCCCCTGATTTGAGATCGACGGTTTAGATTTAAAGGTTGTTATAGTAGTAAAACGATCAATTTTGTATGAAATTTTCATATTTTTTAAGGTCTTAAACTTACGGGGTGATTTTGAGGCCCTTAATGACTATTTTAGGCAATAAAAAGCGACGAGAAAAGAGTGTACCATACACTCTATCTCTTCATATTAAATATAATAACTTTGGGAGAGCTTTCCAAAGAGCTAATTTGGGTGCAAACATAGCTCATATGAGAAAGTTATAACTGAAATAGTCAAGGTAAAATTTTGGCACCAATTTACTTATAGAAGGAATAAATCCTTGCAAAGAAGTTTGTTTGAGGCACATGAGTAGTATATGGAAAGATTATGAACCATAGAAGACAATCATGGATCCATATTTGGAATCTAGGTATGTAAAAATGTGCAGGAAGAAAAAGAAGACACGTGTAGCATACATGGATAAAATGGGAAAATAATCTAAATTTATCCAGACCATAACGTTCATCTCAAAGCTCAGATTTGAGAAAACGAATGGTCACTAGAAAGGTCTTGAGGAGGAGAAAACATCTATCCACCCATAATTTTTCATTGGGTACTAAAATGTTTAGAAAATAATAAAGTAATTTATGTAGTAGTAAAAACAGAGTAATGAGTGGAAATTACAGCTTGGGAATGTTCTACGTTTTTGCTCATAACTCATATTCAGGCATGAGTACAACCATTGGAGAGTTGTTTAAAAGAGAAATGTGTCTAAGGAATCATATTTTGACTTAGTACATTGTGTCCTCCATAAATTTAGATGACGAATAACCTGTATTCTAATTAATGAAATGTTTTATAGTATGCATGTTCTAACGACAATTATTACATGCACATTTCTGCAAAATTAGAGGTACTGAAAAATGTTCTTATTTGAGAAATGAAGTTATGGAAGATTCCTAGGGATCTTACAGCCATGAGGAGGAGGTTCGAGTCAACATGGGAAATGCTGAGACAGAGTCCAATGGAAGGGGAGGTAGACAAGAGCTTGTAACTATGAGAAGCCTGCATAGGGAAAAGAAAAGCTATAGGGCATATAATGAAAGTATTATGGAGGCTCGGGAAGAGATATTTCAAAGTATGAATATGATGCACAAGAAAGTTAACAAATACTATGGAACAAATCAAGAATATAGTTTTAGAAAAGTGATAGTATCTAGATCCCAAAGAAAAAGGGATGATCATGGTAATAATAGGCAGTCAAGAAGCATGAGCAGGAACCATCATTATCCATAGAAATCCACTAGAATAAATCATGCAAGTTCAAGTCTAGAGAGAAGCCCAAGTGTGTCTCCTTTCTGGAGGTAGAGGAGAAGGCCTGAGGCAGACATATTAGAAGGTGAACTTAGGAAAATCAAGCCACCAACTTTCAATGGTGAGCATAGGAAAGAAGAAGAAGTTGAGGCCTGAATGTTGGAAATGAAGAAATATTTTCAGCTGCATGATTACCCCTTCAAGGTAGAATCTAGAATTGCAACTTACCACTTGCAAGGAAAGGCATCCATGTGGTGGGATTATATTAAGCAATAAAATCACCTTGATGAGAAGAGGATCTCATGGAGGTAGTTCAAAGGATATTTCCAAGTGAAATATTTGTCCAAGCATTATTATGAAAGGAAGATGAAAGAGTTCTTTGAGATCAAGTTTGGAAGCATGACAATGGATGAATATGAGAAGAGGTTATTTGAATTGTTGAAGTATGTTTACTTCATAAAGGATGAGA
>ML814153.1:106062-120101 GCA_009831015.1 Picea engelmannii | reverse complement strand
CAATTGAATCAACATCATCCTCATTGGGGTCCCTAAACCTATATATGAACTCTACTTGAAAATTTAACAAAGAAATAATATAACTTGAAGATAACCCATGAATGAACCACCATAGGGCATCTCAAACCAAGGACATTGTGAACAACTTCATCAACACATATTCATGTCTCACATCAAAACAGTTAACAAACCTATTGAAATATTTGAGATGTTAGTTAACTAACTCATACTTAAAACCTTCATAAATTGGAAATTAATTCCTCCACTTTTGTTCCTCACTAAGAAGTTGATCGAGATACCCATATATGGCCTCAAATTCTAATGGAGAGAACCTCCAATAACCTTTAACCTATATTTCCTTTATTGATAATTCCACCAATCCAAGTAATACAATACCTCAATAGGAATAACGCAATCTCCTTGCATAGTGAGAGGACCATCCAATGTCGTAGTACCCTAATATCAGGAAGCTCGATTTTCTCCCTGGTAACGATGCCAAAATGTTAACACTTGAAATTTGGAAAGATCGAAGGCCATTGGAGAATGTATATTTTCACCTCATACAATATCCTTGCACTTCAATTTAGTGCTTTATAACCATAGGGAAAAATCCCTATGAAACTTGTAAGTGAAGTGTGAACCCTAGATACCACAAAACATTTCCAAAATGTGATAAAATCTTGTTGTAAAGTTGAAATATTAGGTGATTTTTATGTCTTTTCAAGGAGCCTCAGAACTCTATGTACTTTATTCCACTTCTCAGACCATAGATGATTGGTATTATACATGAGATATGCCTTTGTAATTAGATATTATTCACTCCACCCATCCTATCCCAGATCAGACTTTGTCTAGCTAATTACAACTTTCTTTTCGGTGCTTCCAGTAGACAAAGTTTCCAAGAGACAGGCAGATAGAAACACTGCATCAACCATTAGATATGTAGGATCTAGTGATGCCTTTCATGCTTGGCTAGTGATACCTTTACAAACATGTCACCTCAAATCCAAAGATATCTCATACCGCATTAACAGTGAGGATACCTCCTCCAAATCTCGGCCATGAATTGCAATGCCCCAACAACGAAACATATATTGGACCAAATATTCTTGCTCTTCCAATTATTCCAACCAAACATGTATTAGGAGTTACTTCCATATAGCCACAGTTGATA
The DNA here is from genome assembly GCA_009831015.1 of Picea engelmannii. Taxonomy (NCBI): domain Eukaryota; kingdom Viridiplantae; phylum Streptophyta; class Pinopsida; order Pinales; family Pinaceae; genus Picea; species Picea engelmannii. Next base: position 118,927 of record ML814153.1, on the reverse strand, counting down.
GGAGAGATTGTGTCAGGAAAGGTTGATCTCCCCCTAGGTGAGCGATTCTCCCTAATTGTGTTGGTGTTTTTCTCTAGTTCTCTACAGAACTTGCTCATACCTGCACTATTGATTTGTTTCCCCACACTATTCTCTCCAGTTGTAAACTGTAGGTCTCTTATATCATAGGCTTGCTTTTCTTTTAATGACTTTTTGAGAGCATCTTTTGTGCTCCTACTTTGTATCTCACACTTGTCTACCTAGAATTCTCATTGACCTATTTATGGTCATTTGCTAGACATTAATAAAATTATATTATCTACCAAGAGATAATTACGAACATTTATATATATGTGATGCAATTCCACCAAACCAGTTTCTGAGAAATGATTCAACGCCCAACCATAAGACTCAATGAAATATTCCATACCCAAACTAGACCATGATACCACTAGGGTGAATGAAATTAACAAAGTTCATTTACTAGTAAACATCCAACATAAGAAGGACAGAAAGTTGAAATCCATATAGGACCAGTAATTAATTGAACAAGATAGAATGAATGGTGTCTGATATGATACAATTCCATGTGACGATATGCTTATATGCATTGACTAGTCACCATGGTTGAACAATTATGTCTTTTAGATAGGTCATGTCCCTTGGTTAGGATGTGACACTTCATTTATATTTATTATTATTACTATGTTTGTGTGTGTGTGTTCATTACATTGTCTTTCCCTTTAGAAATTATTTGTCCTCAAAGCATATTCATTGAAAGACTTTATCTCTTGTTTTTTTCTTGTAATGGCTTCTCAGGATTCTCTATTCTTGTAGTTGTGGTTGAAAATACAAGACGATATGATCTTCTAAGCGTTGAGAAAAAACTTTGAATTGTAAGAGGGTATGACCACCCAAATTTGATCCTTTGTGGAACATTGCGCTTATAGGATTCCCAAGATGAAATTTTATTATGAGAGGCAACAATAATCACGTCAATATTCTTCAGAATATAGGTCCATTGTTTTTTGTTCAAAGCAATGTTGATATACTGATTGGTTAAGGTATCCTCTCTTTTTATTAGGATGTCTATAAGGTCTCCTTGTAACTTGATCTTGATTAGGATGTTGATAAGGCATCCTACTAACTTCATATGTACTTACCATATTTATAGTGCTTTAGTGTTTTACTTTCGGTAGTAAGTCTTCTTTCGACACTTGTGTTTCTTTGTTGATCATTGAATTTCTTTTAGTAAGTGCACTTGGTATTTTCATATGAAGATATCATTTCAACTAGATTTGCATCTTCATTAGTTGTGATGTTGATCGAATCCGTATTGGTTCCTTTCTCCATGACTTGGATTTTTACGTCTATAGACTTCTCTAGTTCCATAAGTTCGATCATTTTTTCTTTATTAAGACCGAATCATACAAGGTCTGATAAGAAGAATGGTAAAGGTATAGATCAGAAACATAACTCTGATACCAATTAAATGAACAAAGTTTATTTACTAGTAAACATCCAACATAATGACAGACAAATAAAATCCATATATGACCAATAATTAATTGAACAAGATAGAATGAATGATCTACGATATGATACAATGCCATGTGAAGGTGTACTTATTTGCATTGACTAGTTACCACGGTTGAACAATCATGTAGGTCATGTCCCTTGGTGAGGATATGACACTTAATTTATGTTTATTATTATTTACTACTACTATTATTATTATTTAATGTTGTATATATATTATGTTCGTTACAATGAAGGAAGATCCTACAAATATCTAATATCACTCAACCCAACCCATTACTCTCATGGCATAGTCAATATTATCACTATTGAGCATTCCTATCCCTCATCCAGCAATCCATCAAATATAGCACTATCTTCCATTTCCCTACACAACACAAGAAACATTTCCCCTCTTTGTTAAACAGTTCCCTAGGGATATTCTTCCTTCTAGTGCTCTTCAATGTAGGAAGAAATAGTACAATTGTTAGTTGTCTTGTAGGAGTAACCTGGAAGAGAACAAACTTGGCCCCAAAATAGTCAATGAGTAGCAATCACAAGGTTGCAAGTTCACTGGTGTTTGATTCATCTATGGTGGGTAATCCAGCAAAGAAACAATGATCGGACTTATGGAACTAGAGAAGTCAAATGTGAAACGATCTTATTTTCTTCAGATTGGATCCAATCTTCCCCACAAACAAAACTTCACATATGCACACCAACAATTTGCATCTAAAAATCAGAGTAGTCAAATGTGAAATAGATTGGCTTAGAATAGCCAAAGGGTATACCTACATTTTTGCAATGAAATAGCATAGAAACGAATTGGTTTGAAAAGTTGGAGGGTATACTTACATTTTTGCATTGAAATATTAATTGAATCGTTTTAGACAAATGGTTAGAGAGTAAATCTTAATTTTTGGATTGAAATTGTATAGGAATAATTTTTTAATTGATGGAAACTCAAATATAAAATATTAGCATTGTGTACTCACATTATAATAGGAGTTTGTAATGTATTGAATCCATTTTTACATAAAAAAAACATCACTATCAAATCTAAAATTATAATTTTAACACACATACACACACACACACATATCATCCACAACACAATTCTAAAGATTTTGTTGCTTAAATATTTCACCACAAATACTCAATTCCCCTAAGCAATGTTGAAATTCTCAATGGTTGATAGGTAGGGCGATGATGCCATATTAGCTTCCAGAATATGAAGCGAGTGTAAATCTAAAAAATACATGTAATTTAGAAAAAAGAGATAGTCAACTAGCCAACTTTGTTATAGAATATTATATGCCTAGAGGGGCCACGTGAAAGAGTTCAATTTCCATTATAACCTTTAAGTCCCACAAAACACTAGAAGAGATACCTTCCAACATTGAAATTTTTCTTCTTGGCGGAAGATTGAAATAAAATAATTAAAATAAAGTGTTTGTGTGTTCCACCGGAGATGTATGGATACAAAGAAGTATGCCCTTGGTACAACAATTGGAAAACCAAGGAAGGTAGCCTCAAGTGCCCTTGATCATTTGAAATGAATCTAACACTAAGTAATAATAATAGTAATAATAACAGTGTAGCTTTTCTTGGGTATACAAATGTATGCATGTATTATAGATCCATATATGGAGCAAATGAAACTAACAAGGGAAAAATTTGTAATATCCATATTTATGTATTGTCTGCATTCATTAAATTGATAAGTCGTCTAACCCATCCTAGGCACATCGCAATGAAGTTAACTCCAAACTACGACACGTTATCCCAATTTTTCATTTCTCAATGATAGCATTTGAGAAATGAGACTATAGTTTAGAATTCTTAATCTAGGATTGCAATTTTGATATTGCAATTTTGATGATTATTATTTTTCTTTCACTCAAAAATATTTTAGACCATCTTATCATTTTTCTATCGCCACATTGTCATATCATATCATCCATTTTCAAATTGCTTTAAATGTAAAAAACAAGAATTATATTAAGATAATAGTTAAATATGAAGAGGAGGAAAGACCTCTTAAGTGATATAATTATGTTTTAATGGGTTGTCAAAATAAAGAAATTATCAAAGTTTAAGAGGTAGAGGTTTACACTTGATATGTTCCAACCATAGAAACAAAGAAAGAATGCAATATCAATCATTGAGTACTTGCATTGGTTTCAACAATGATATACCACAAAATGATAGGGTATATTGATTTCATTGATAATATAATAAAAAATGATTTAGAGAAATAAGGAAATCGCAATGATAAAGCGCATAGGCATTAGGTAGTTGCATTATTTTATCATTGATATAACACAGAAATAGGGTGCATTTATTTCAAATATGATACAATGAAAAATAATTTAGATAAGATAGTGATCCGGATTTTATGAGCAGAATGAAATGACTACAGATTATTAACAGGTGTTTAACACAAAATAACAGAGATACAGTAAAATTGGTTTTCTATTCAATAAGAAAATAAGCTGAAACTGTAAAATGCAGCAAAAACAAGCTTGTTGGAATGGTGGCGGCTTATCTCTAAGAAGAGATGTGATGGTTGTGCTCATTCGCAAGAAGATGATTACAATGAGGATCTGAAGGCCTTTTAACAATAAAAAGGAATGACAAAAACCTAAGCCTAGGAGATGAAGCGCCAAAAGTCATGTGGGCCCCGTCTAGGTAAGTTAGTACATCAACTTCTCGGGGTCGTAACTTTTGCATATGATCTTTGTTTTAGGCGTATGATATCCCGTTGGAAAGGTATCATCGAGGAGATTCATTTTTGGGTCTCAAACATGCCTTCGGCTATTATTGAGAAGCTCGATCCCAAAAAACCTTCATTTAGGCCCTCAAAATGGCCCCAGAAGTTAAAACTGCTAAAAATAGTAAATTGTCAAAATTGCTAGAAAATTGTTTTAAGCCAGTTGGAAAAGGTGGGTGGTCGTTGATATCCACCTGGATCAATCCTCCCTCCTTAGGAAGCAATGGTCTTCATTTTGTTTATTTCCCCCATTAGATGAGGAAATTTCTGTTGAATTTGGCCCCGGGTGAGCCACTTGCCTTGGTGCAGGAGTTGCCCTGCTTTGACGACTCGATAAAGTTGGATCCTTTGTTGTCGAGTGCCCTTGATCTGTGTGTCCACAATCTAATCGTTGGATTCTTGTTGTATGCAGTCGGGGTTGAGCTCTGTGGTGTCAGTTGTTCTGCTACGTCTGAGGTATCCAATAATGGTGGGAAATAAGGGCGACGGAGATCCACGTTGAACATTGGGTGCAGGCCAAGGAAAGGAGGAATGTTGATCTCAAAATCATTATCCCCCATGGCCTTGGTGATGGTGTACGACCCATAATGGAGTGGGCGAATCTTCCGATGGGGTCATGTAAGGCGTTCTTTCTGCAAGTGCAACCAAATTTTGTTTCCCACCTCAAACTTATGTGGCACCCGATGTTGATCATGGCGTTGCTTGTACTTGTCATTGGACTTATGTAGGATATCATGAACCTGTTGGCGGATGTGATGGATCCATTCAATGAACCGGGTGGCTTTGTCAGCTTCAGTTGGAGCAGGAGATGAGTCGGTCAAGGTGACCGCAAGGGGAAGTGCAACATCTATGGGACCCAATGGTTGGAATCCCAACCCCACCTAAAAGGGGTTGTGGTCGGTTGAACTATGCAGGGATAGGTTGTAGCTATGTTGGACATAGGGAAGGCTCTCATCCCATGTGCGATGGTGTTTTGAATTATACATGTGAAGGATATGCACAATCATTCGATTTACAACCTCGGTTTATCCATCTATCTGGGGGTGGAAGGTCGTGAATTTGGTGAGCTTGGTGTCCAGCAATGACCAGAGGCTCGACCAGAATGTGTTGAGAAATCGACTGTCCCGATCTGTGACAATGGTTTGTGGGATTCCAAAATGTACCCATACCCATTCAAAGAAGAGCTTGGCAGTGGGCTCTGTTGTGATGTTTTTCTTGCAGGCAACCAGAATCGCCATCTTAGAAAAGAGATCAAAAACCACAAAAACACAGTCATTTCCCCGCTTGGTGGATGGGAGGCACGAAATGTAGTCCATTGAGATGGATTCCCATGGCTCCCAGGAGTAGGAAGAGGGGTGTACAAGCCATGTTTCTTAGTGGTCAGTTTGGAAATAGCGCAGGCAGTGCAGGACCTGATATACTTTTTGACCTCTTGTCGAAGTTTCAGCCAGTAGAAATGTTTATGTAGCATCGCCACTGTCTTTTCGATGCCGAAGTGTCCTGCCACAAAACTGTAGTGGGCTTCCCAAATCAACTTCGCTTGCTCACTTGATGGAACACAGATATGGCCCAGATGACACAACAACCCATCCTGAAGATGGAAATTATCAACAACTGCGTTTGCACCCAACATTTGGTAGGTGGTGGCGAAGTCTGAGTCTGTCTCGTAGAGTTGGGGACATCCAACGGTCTCATGGCCGTGGGAGTCTAGCACCGTGGTGAATTCCATGACTGGTGGTCTGCTGAGGCAATCAGCGATGTGATTGGTGCTTATTGTTTTATACTTGATGTTGAGGTGGAATTGCTTCAAGTATGTGGACCACTTTTGATGGTGATCATTCTGCAATTTTCCTTGTGTTTGCATGAACTGCAGTGGCTTATGATTAGTGTGAATGATTGCCTCCTTCCCAAGAATGTAATGTCTCCACTGGTGGCAGGCTTGCACAATGGAGTACATTTCTTTTTCATAAGTAGGGTACTTACGGACATCATTTGATAGTCTCTCACTATGATAGGCCATGGGGTGGACGTGCTGAGTGAGAACAGCGCCCACCACATAGTCTAAATCATCTGTCTCGATCTCAAAGGGTTGTTGCAGGTCTGGTAGTGAAAGTACTAGGGTTGAACACAAGTGTTGCTTCAAATCATCGAATGCTTGTTGTTGGGACTGGCCCCATGCAAATTTCACCTTACCACCACCCTTGGTTATTTGGTTGTGGGCCCATGCAATATGGGAGAATACCAACACGAACCTGTGGTAGAAATTGGCAAGGCCCAAGAAGCTCTGAAGCTTAGTGAGTGTGGTTGGGGCTGGCCAGTCACGGATGACTTGGATCTTAGCTGGATCCACATGTATGCCATGTTGATCAATTATGTAACCTAGGTAATGGACCCTGTCCATGTCGAACGAGCATTTTTCCAAGTTGGCATATAGCTTGTGTTGTCACAGGGTGTGCAGAACCTGCTAAATATGTTGCAAGTGTTTGGCCCAAGTCTTGTTGTAAATGAGAATGTCATCCAAATACACCACTACAAAATTATTGGTGAATGGTCACAGGATATCGTTCATCATCCTCATGAAAGTGGTTGGAGAATTTGTCAAACCAAAGGGCATGACCAACCATTCAAAAAGGCCTTCCTTTGACTTGAAGGCAGTTTTCCATACATCTGTTTGTTCTATCGGGACCTGATGGTAGCTAGACTTCAGATCAATCTTACTAAAGTATTTGGCCCTTGTGAGTTGATCAAGGAGGTCGTCAATTCATGGAATCAAGTACAGGTTTCTGACTGTGATTTTATTCAGAGACCGGTAATCAATGCAGAGTCGTTAGGTTCCATCTTTCTTCTGTATCATCACGATTCGGCTCCCGCAAGGTGATGATATAGGACGAATGTGCCCCTTGTGGAGGAGTTCTTGGATCTATCACTTGATCTCCTCATTCTCTAATAGAGAGTGGCGATAGACTATCCCATTGGGAAACGGTGCGTCGGGGGTCATATCGATGGGGTGCTTGACCTGGTAGTGTATAGGTACCCCAGTAGGTGAGGAGAAGATATCTGAGTATTCTTCCATGACCTTATCTACTTTCTTCTATTGTGTGGAGAGTTCGGCCGCAGAGACCCTAGATGTGGTTGTGATCTTTCACTTATTCTGAGAGCGAATCACGAAGAAGATAAACTTCCCCGTCTGAGAGATGACCTTCCTGCATTTCTTAGCAGAGATCAAGGAAATAGAACTAGGTGGGATTGCGTCGAGTATCCTATACAATTTCCTGTTCAAAGTAATAATAAAACTACGAGTCCTAGACTCATATACAGCATGACGTTTCCATAAATAAGATTGGCCCAAAATAACATCACAAACTTCGAGAGGAGCAATATCACACAATACCTCTTCTTTGAAGGGCTTGATGTCATACGACATTCGGCACTATTGGCTGACGCGGAGATCACTTCCTTGGCGGAGCCATCCAATGGTGTAGGGTTGTGGGTGCGGCGTTGACGGCAGGGCCAGGCGTTTGACAACCTTTGCTGAGATGAGGTTCTTTTGGATAGATATCAACGATGAAGTGTAGCGGGGTGCCTTTTACCGACATTTGTGAATGGAAGAAGTGTTATCCTTCTTCTGGCTCGTCTAGTTCACTAGGCTGGAGCTTGGTGGTAGCAACGGTGGCACTGGGTTCCCTGTCAATGATCCATCTTCCCCTTTCTGGTTCTGGCTCAGACTCTTAACCTCTGATTCATAGGCTTTCACTTTGGCCACCAACGACGACTTTGAGCGACAGTCAGCAATGTCATGCCAAGGGCTCTTATGGAAGTCGCACCACTTCCTGATATCTTTCTTTGTCTTTCCGGTGTCCTTCTTTTCTTGTGGCTTGGACTGGTTTTCTTGATACTGTTCATCTTTGATCTATCCTTTTTTCTATGGTTTGGGGCTGCCCTTTCTTGGCTTTTGTTGTGTGGAGTTCCCAGGCCCAAATTACTGCGTCTTTTATTTGAGCTTCTACTCGATTTTGACAGCATATCGGTAGGCCGCGCCCAAGGATGAGATGTCCAGAAATTCTATTTTGGTCTGGATGTATCTATGCGGAGAGTCGCAATACTTGAGCACCAGATGTCGCTCTGAATCTTTGATACCCATCTTGGTGCACAAGGTATGAAAGATATTTGTGAAATCTGGCACTGCTTGGTCTCTTTCTTGCCGCAGTGTGTTCCATTTGGTATACAAGTTGTCATAACTTCCGACAGGGTAGTATTGTTCCTTAATAGAATCCTTGAAGGATTCTCAGGTGGCCTTGACTGTAAATAATGAGGGTTCCTCTGTTTCCTTTTTCTCACATAAATTTTCCCACCAATATTTGACATGGGGAACGGCTTTGAGGAGAACAAAAGTAATCTTTTCTCTATTCGAAAAGTTATGGACAGAAAAATACCCTTCTAGTATATTCAACCACTTGTCTACATCATCTCCGTCTATCTGACCTTCAAAAATAGGAATATTGAAGTTTATTTTGTACCTTGAAGGGGGCGGTGCCTCCGCTCGAAGAAGATGTGTCCCATGTTGGTAGCCGCCGAAGGATTTGCGCGAAACTATCCATCATCTTGTTCCTTTGTTGTGTGAGGTAACTCAATCAACAATTTGAAAGGATATCCTGTCTCATCATCTTTCTTTTATTCTTCCATGAGAGGTCGCTTGGGCGTGTGAGAGATTTTTTCCTCAAGAGAAACAAGCTCAAGACCCAACTCTTTGTACTCTGACCTCGTTGGGGACATGCATTAAGACGACAAGGAGCAGACCGCTCTGATCCACTGATCCAGATTTTATGAGCAGAACGAAATGACTACAGATTATTAATAGGTGCTTAACACAAAATAACAAACATACAATAAAACTAGTTTTCTATTCAATAAGGAAATAAGCTGAAACTGTAAAATGCAATGAAAACAAGCTTGTTGGAATGGTGGTGGCTTATCTCTGAGAAGAGATGTGATGGTTGTGCTCATTTGCAAGAATATGATTACAATGAGGATCTTAAGGCCTTTTTACAATAAACAGGAATTCCAAAAACCCTAGACATCCAAAAACCTAACCCTAGGAGATGAAGTGCCAAAAGTCATGTGGGCCCTATCTGGGTAAGTCAGTACATCAACTTCTTGGGGTCGTAACTTTTGCATACGATATTCGTTTTAGGCGTATGATAGCCCATTGGAAAGGTATCATCAAGGAGATTCATTTTTGGGGCTCAATAGTGCCTTAAGCTATCATTGAGAATCTCGATCCTGAAAAACCTTCATTTAGGCCCTCAAAATGGCCCCGGAAGTTAAAACTGCTAAAAATAGTAAATTGCCAAAATTGCCAGAAAATTGTTTTGAGACAGTTGGAAAAGGTGGGTGGCCACCGATATCCACCTGGATCAGATAGATAATATAATATAAGATAATTTTATTAATTTCCAACAAATGACCACTAAAGTAGGACAATGGCATCGTTAGGTGCAATGATGTGCATACATAGTGGGAGCGCTCAAGTGACTCCTATATAAAATCAAGATGCAAACAGTAAAATAGGAGTCTAACCTAGTTATTGGAAAGTCAAATCCAAATATGGAGAAATATGTACAAGGTGAGTGGATCTAGACTCTATGATACCAATGGTACAAGCCTACCCTTGTGTTCTAGAACCATCGCTCCTAACATCTAAGGCCAAATGGAGAAAGATCAAAATAGATGTTTGTCTAGAAAAAGAACTAGAAGAGGAGTTGGATTAAGTGTTTTATTGTTGCCTGGAAAGGAGAGCTCATCACTGTGGTCTGAAAGATATCATCTAGACACTAGTGTTTCTGCTAATATGAGGTTTGGACTAGCAATGTCATCGGGGTCTCACAAAAGTAGAAATAGTGCTCTGGGTCCACACTAATATGGGGTCAGGGACATGATTGATATCCATTTACCGCTCGGTGCCCCTAGTTGGGAGCACCATAAGAAAGGAAGTGATCCATTGGGGGGAGATGGTATAGGATGTGGGTGTGGGTGTGGCTGGATGATGAGAGAGTGGAAAATGAGAGAGCAAAGACGAAGGGCCTCCTGCATGTATAATACTAGTCATCTCTAATCGAGGTACCTAAAGAAATTACCAAGTGTTTGGAGCTCTCTAAAAAGACAATAGAATCGTCATCGAATATCATAGTAAACTAGGCATCAAGATGAAGTGATCCTCAGTCTCAACCACTCGAAGATGGAATAGTTGGAATATCTTGTATGATCGGTCAATTTGGTGGTCCATATCAATCTACAATCTATAATATCCCACTCTAAACTGACCCAAGGGGATGTGAAGAGCATGCATCCATTGAAGAAGTGTGTAAAGGGGTAAAACAATGAATATATCCCTTAGAACCATGTAGTGCTCATCATAGAAGGACATCTTCATACATAACCCACCTTGAGGTTTTATCCAAGTGACCTGCATAAAATGCATGTAAATATCATCTCTAATGATATTTTTCATCTCTTTTCCGGTAGGTAATAGGTGGTCAAGCATAAAAAAATAATATCTAAAGGGAGGAAGTTGGTCCATCATAATACCAATAGATGGTAGGAGATCCAAGACCCTTACACACCAACAACAAGAGAACCCAAAGAACTAATTGATGCAATGGACTCTGATGAATAGTAGACTAAGTATGGATATCAGTCTTGTCCATTTGTTGTATCAGCAAAACTCCAAATGTAGAGCAGGAATGAGATCAAACCAAACATTGTCTCAAGCTGAAAGGGGCGAGCACCAAACTATTGAAGGATGATGGGATGATGGATTGTCTACTTGCATTTGATGATGTGACGAAGGAGGATGATCTATACACTCTTTGTTGAGGATCATTCAACCTCCAGTAAACTAGGTCCCCAAACCTCATAACCATAAAAAATTGTTGGCCAGATAAGGGTGTCCATGAGAGATATCTTGGACGATATCTCCTAAAAGTGGTTCTCGAAACATTGCCTCTCAAGAAGGGATAAGGATCCATATGCCTTGTTGACTCAAGGATGAAGTGCATGTTGCAAACTAAAGCAAGGTCCTATGAATTGTGTTGGGTATGTGTTATATTCTTTGCATGTGTGTGTGTGGGCGCGTCATATTTGACAACTACGTCTAACGATCCCAACTTCCTTCACTCTTTGTGTCGTGTGTGTCGGGCACTTTCTAGGGGGAGCAGGTTCCCCCCCCCCCTAGTTATGCGCAACGTTCAGCTCTGGGCAGTAGCTTGGAGTCAACAGGGTTAAGGGCAGTGCCCCGAAAAGTTTTTTTGGGCGGTTTTTGCTATTTTTAGCAGTTTTCTAAATTAATCCCAAATTAAGGGATTAGGGTTTTGGTAGCTACGAAATACCTAAAATATTGTATATATTGTATGGTGAATGGTGAAATTAATACAATTAAGAGTTGAAAGGTGTGGCACCAAGGAAGGTTGGTTTTATCCCGGTTAAGGGTTTCCAGCGTAAATCTATGTGTACTATGTGTATGAGCCATTGCTTAATTTCTGTTTTTCTTAAGAATCTGTATGCATTACTTTGCTTCACAGGTTTAAAAGTTACATGTGATATCAGAGCTCTTTTTTGGCTTCAAGGGGGCGCCTTTGTTGCTAAGGGTTTGTCTCGGTCTTGATAGATCAAGTTTATCTTGGGTCTGTGATAAATATGGGTTTAGTGGGAGATTTTGCAGTGGTGATTCAAGTGTAGAAAGAGGAATGGCGAGCTCTTCTGGAATCGAGATAGAGAAGTTCAACGATAAAAAAAAAATGAGTTATGGAAGCTCAAGATGGAGGACTTTCCTGTTGAAAAAGAACAATGGATCATTCTGGATCCTGGTACACAGTCTACTGGCACACAATCTACCAGTACACAACCTACTAGTACACAAACTACTAGTACACCACCTACTGGTATGTCGAAGGAAGATTGGGAGAAGTTGGACAAAAGAGAAAGGAGTATTATTCAACTCTGCCTAGAAGATTCGGTGTTTTTGAATGTCTTGGGAGAATCTACAGCCAAGGAACTATGGGATAATTTAGGGAATTTGTATCAATCAAAGTCCCTGGTAAACAAGTTGTTTCTTCGAAATAAGTTGTATCATATTAGGACGGAAGATGGATATTCTGTGACAGAACATCTAAAGGCCTTTAATACTCTGGTAAGTCAACTTGTATATGTTAATATTACGATTGCATAAGAAGATAAGTGTATTAATTTGTTATGTTCTTTTCCAAACTCTTGGGATAATCTGGTTGTAGCAATTGGTAGTACCACTCAATCTACATTGAAGTATGAGGATGTAGTTGCATCCTTGTTATATCAAGAGATGAGGCAGAAAAGCATGGATAGTCATAGCACAAATGATTTATTTGTAAGAGGTTGTACCCAAGACAGTAATCCTGGTAAGTCTTCGGAGGGGAGACCTAAATCTACAGGTAGATCTATGTCTCCAAGAAAATATTTGAGGAAATGTTAGAAGTGTGGTAAAACAGGGCATTATAAGAAAGATTGCAAATCTAAGAAGGTTGATAAACCAAAGGGATCTGATAGTACCTCTTCCACAGAGGC
>ML814153.1:78779-92834 GCA_009831015.1 Picea engelmannii | reverse complement strand
TGATAGAATCCAAATTTACTACTGGAGAAAAAGTCTCATCATAGGTGATCCCGTGTATCTGTCGAAATCCCATGGCAACCAGTCTTTCCTTGTGTCTTCTCACTTGATCGTCCATTGCCTTTTTGGTCCTGTAAACCCATCTGCATATGAAAATATTTATGTCTGAGGGAAGTGGAACTAGATCCCAAGTCTAGTTCTCGAGGAGAGAGTCTTACTCCTCCTGTGTGGCTACTTCCCATAAGGGGTTCCTTGCAGCCTCTTTGTAGGTCTGCACGTATGAATATTGAACTATATAACAATGTGGAGGAATTGTGGCTTCAGTGGTAGTGAGTACATGAGGAGGATCCTCACACTGAGATATGGTCCTCCTAGGATCCACTGGATCCCCAACAAGGTCTACTGCATCTTAGAGTGTGGATTGTGCCCACTTGGGAATCTTCTCTGGGTTCTCATTTGCATGTACTGAATCTGCATTTGAATGCTCTAAATCCTCTGACTCTGTATCGGAACTCAGATCTGAAGTGGAGTCTAAATGTGCATAATCATCATCTCGAATTAGTGGAAGGACAGAGTATCTGCATGCGGATCCTGTGGAGCATGCGAGAGACTTTCCTCAAATTGAACACTCCGCTCAATGATGAGTCTGTCTGTAGAGGGATCAATAAGTTTGTATCATTTCACATCGTCTGGGTAGCCAACAAAAATTCATGTAGTACTATGTGGATCTAGTGCTTTCCTCTTCTCAGAGGGAATGTGGGCCCATGCTCGTGATCCAAAGATATGGAAGTGGGTGACTTCCGGTTTGTTGTTGCTCCAATCCTCGAAAGGAGTCTGATCCTTGACGGATCTATGAGGGGATCTATTCTGGATGTAGTTGGCACAATTAAGTGTCTCAGCCCAAAGCTTTTGAGGAAGTGACCTTGCATGCAGCATGCAAGAGGCCATCTCCTTGAGAGATTTTTTCTTCCTCTCAGCAACCTCGTTCTGCTACAAAGTGTATGGTATTATGTGCTACAACTGTATCCAAACCTCAAGACAAAGATTCTGAACATCTATGTTGACATACTCCCCCCCATTATTTGTACAGAGGGATTTGATCTTTCTCCCTGATTTAGTCTCAACAAATGCCTTGAACTTTTTTAGGTGCTCAAAGACCTTTGACTTCTGTCTGAGAAAAAATAACCAAGTATAACATGAGTAATCATCCAAAAAAGTAATCATGTACCTTGCCTTACCGATGGATGGATGCGGGAATGGACCCATGAGATCACTGTGAATCAGATCCAGTGGAGAGGAGAACCCTGTGAGCCTTCCCTTTCTCAAACTTCTCTTGAGGATGCTTGCCAAGGGCACATCCTTCACAAAGCCATTCGGAAAAGTGAATATCAGGTAACCCGGTGACCATCCCCTTCTTGCTAAGTTGTTGCATGTACCTGAAGTTCAGGTGACCAAACCTCTCGTGCCATAATCTACTATTGTCACCAGCATGTGTAAGTAGTATAGAGGAATCAGGTTCCATAAACTTAGTAAAAGTATACAACCGAGATTTATGATTTACCTCCCCAATAGCAATTTTGGAGTTATCTTGCATGTCGAAAATGGACACAGAGTCTGGTGTGAACTCCACCTTTTTACCTGAGCCTATGTGTGATATGGTACATTGAGAGAAGATTCATGAAAAGTTGAGGAACATGGAGAACATTCTCAAAGCTTCCATGATCTAGTCCCACTCTTCCTTTTCCACTGACCTCGACCGGAGAGTCATCCCCCATGAGGATAGGAGGTCACGTGCATGTAGTTAGAGAAGATAGAGTAATATCCTTTGTGTTTTCCATATGATGTGAAGTGTCTGAATCTACAATCCAAGTATCAAGAGAAAAATGTACTGCAACTAATGCATGAGGATTTCCTTTTTTATGGGCTTGTTCTTCTTACTTCTTCTTGGCAGCCTCGGGAATGAAGTCCCCGAGATTGTTTTTCTGAAGAATTTGAGTCATTTGATCAATCTGCTTCTTTATGCAAGCTAATTCTAGATGGTTCCCGCGATTGCAATAACCACACTTCTTCCCTTGCTTGTTTTTTACACCTTTGGAACCAGAGGAATCATTGAAGGGTTTGGAGTACCCTTCCTTCTTTGGATCTGCATGTGCCTTTTCTTTGCCTTTCCTTTTGGATTTTGAGAGCTACTGCCATCATGCACAGCAAGTGCATGTGCCTTTGGGCCCTTGATTATGCCCATCTGAATGAGATTATCTTGCTCTTGTGTCAAAGCCTCAATAAAATGTGACAATCAAGGCATGGTCCAGGTTGCTCCTGCGTTGAATCTAGTAGAATGAAATGTGGAGACAAATACACTAAATTTCGCTTCAAGTTTTGCCATGATAGCAAGAACTATTTGTTTTTCCTGTTTGGATTTGTCGATACCACAATCTTTCAATTCACGGAGGAGAGATTTAAATTTGGTGAAAAAATCTTGGAGATTGTCAAAGTTCTTCAGATCCAAGAAGTTTAGTTCTACTTCGAGCAAATAACCCCTCATTTCATCATGCTTGCCAAAGAGTCCTTCCAAATGGGCCCGGATCTCATTTGGTGTCTTGCATGCATCGATGTAAAACCATAGGTTAGGAGAAATAGTCATGCATAGGAGACTGTGAGCCTCGTTCATGCGGTTTAGCTACTTGTATTTTTCCAATGCTAAGGTGGGTTCTGCTTATGTGGCCATGACTATCCAGTACAAGCCTTTACCCCTGAGATAGAGTATAATTCTTGTCTTCCATTCGAAATAGTTATATGGCATTAGAATGGCAGATGCAGGAAATTCCATCTTTCATGTTGCTTTGTTCCGTCTTCGGTACTTGCAAAAGAGTGATGGTGATGATCCTTGCTAGTGGCCTATGCGCTATGATACCATGTAGATTTTCTGAGATACCTGCACAAAAGATCTAGCTAACAATCAAACGTACACAACTTGCAAATGGTGTGAAGAGAAGAGAAAAAATGGAGGAAAGAATGAAAGAATTTTCTATTAACCGAATGAGAGAAATGATACAATACAAGTGATATACTCTGTACCACACGACTAACTTGCCATAGTGGTCAAATAATGTGCATTAGAAGTGTTCTAGTGAGATCTGACACATTGTCAGTCACTGGAATCAATTGCCACCTAGTCCTAGTTAATTGGCCATGCGGTCGTCAGTTAACTAGCCAAACCGAAGTGAAATGAGGAGGATATCACTCACACATGTGGAATGTGCCTTACTGGTGATGATCCCAACGCAAGTGTGCATTATTGGTGATGATCTCAAGGTTAGCATGCAACACTTGGTGTTAAAACCAAAGTTGACATGCAACACTTCACTCAACAAGTCTAATTGAACAGTAACTGAGAGTTGACTAGAGGGTATGTGGAACCCTTGTCTAGAGGAGAATATCCTCAATGATGGGAGAATATCTCAGACTAAGGGACCCTCAACATAGCCAGATAAACATAGGAAAATAAAATGAAAGGAAAATCCTAGGTGTGTGTAATATCTCCAACACATTTATCAGTGTTCTAGGGCTTTGGAATGGGGCATCTGAGTCATAAGATGGATCCCTTTTGCTCACAAAAACATTGTTACATGCATCTTGTCTCTCTTTCAATCATTATCAAACACATGAGACACATTCTTGTAGGTTTCACCTGCTATTATTCCAGTCAAGCACTCGCCATAGGCCCTTTGATATATCTAGAGGGTAATTTATCAAGGGATATGCCTTGAAAGAGAGACTCATGAGACAAATTCAAGTTGTTAGAACAGCTCCAAGATCAGTGCCCACTTTATATTTTAATACCCAGAAAGATGTTGGAGACTGAAAAATGAAAATATTTCTTATGGCAATACCTTCCTGGATTTCACACTTACGTTGAAGGAAGACATTTAGAAACTCTTCTTCTTCAAATACTAATACCATTTGTCCAAAATGATAGCTTTTGGATACTCCCAAAATGTTCAGACAAAATAGTAGATAACATCTGACTCCAACTTGGAGACATGTACTCTTCTCAAGAGTGCATGAGAACCTCAGAATCTCATCACACATATGATAATGACCTCCATATCCAATGAAACACCACCAATCACAAATTTCTCAACAATTCATCAATGCAATGCCCTTTCCCTTTGTGCTTGGTCGTCATATAGAAGAGAGAAACATTGAAATTTGAGTGTTGGTATGTTGACTTCTCCATCAATGCAAGGCTGGAATAGGGTCTGTAACCACGTTTCTAATAACCCCGAATTCTGCCGCACAACAACATTCAAAAGCCTTCAATGCCTTTCAACAAACTTTACAAAAGTCATCTACTTGTTTCGAGATCATTTTAACCTATGTCATCGACCATTACAGAACGCACCATTGCCAAGCCCCAAAATTGTCCTTCAGCGTTGATTTTAGATGGACTTGTCACTCTTTCAAGGTCGATATTTCCTGGTAAAATTTCAGTGTGCGAAATATTATCCACAAGTACACGGAGAGGAGAGCATCTTTGCATTCGAGAGGGTCCAAAGAGCAAAATGTTTCTTAGATTAGGTATGCATTCTTCACTAATGATTTCCTTGTCATCACTCACTCTCAACACTATGGTTCCATTAGCCTCCTGGCGTTGTCCGACTTCCATCTGTCCAAAAATAAATCCCTTTGGAGGTAGAAATGGATATGTAAGGATAAATGCTTTGTCAATTGAGTGCCTGTAGCACAACCTTTGTTCGTCTACCTAAGCATGTCCGTCATATCTACCAAAAATTGTCTTCAAAATGAGTAGCAGTAAAAGAGAGAGACTTGCCTATCCCACAAGGATGGAGGAATAAATCACCTTCTATCAGGACATGATTAGGGTCATCAAGGTGCATTTTTCCGGCATCAAGAAACTGTTCAAATTCCCTGCTCTTGATCCCACAGACACCAGAGGGATCATGGTCACTGCTTGCTTACTGATCTTTTGTAGCAGACATACATTGTCATCTGAACGATCTTATTTTACCTTGAATTCCATCTCTTCAATGGTAGTCTTAGCATGCTTCTCAGAGACACCTGAGATGTGTTCATGTTCAATGCCTAGGGGTTTTGATTGACCTTTTAATGTAACATGGTGAACATCGGAAGACATTCTCTTAGAATAATAATTAATAATATGATGATTGATTATTAAATATCATATATAATAAAGTAAATGATAATAATAAATAGTTATTGATTATTCAAGGGACGCATCCTTTCATGGATGGTCACCATATGTTCCCTATATATGGAACACTCATCATTGTAATAATACATCGATAATATCTTATATGAAGAAAAACAACATGGTATCAGAGCAAGTTGGGCTAACTCCCTCACACGAGGGCCCAGGATCTTGAAAGAAAGTTGCTTCTTGTTTTAGTTGTGTGAATTCTTCGGGCTTGAATTCTCTTCTTCAACTTGGGTCCCCGACCCCGTCATAGTATGATAAGGTTTCATAATTTTTTGCTTGAATTCTTTGAGCCTACCCTCAATCTCCTTAAGCGTGTAGTCGATCAGGGCGAAGTTAGCGCTCATATGATTGGCAATATCATCGATCTTGCTTTCGATTCGATGAAGTTGAGAGAGAGGATCGGGTTCTAAACAAGAGTTTCTCATGCTGCTACTTCCACTCGTGATTGAACGCTTCGGAATAATGAGTCGCTAAGTGCACAATTCGATGGCTTGTTCAAAGGCTACAAGAAAGGGAACCTCTGGAAGATCGGGCAGCAGAAACCCAACGTCTTTGCCCAATAGAGCCAAACATATGTTATCAAAGTTCAAGTGAAGCAAAATGTCTTGTATATCCAACGAAGAATTCTTCTTGCACGATTCTTCCAAGACTGGAATGAGTCTTTCTAGGACTAATCCTTGTGTCTGATTTATGTTCTGATCGCGGAAACTAGTGTTGCTCATAGCTATGGCTACGGTCGTCCTCTGCCGCTTCCACGGCTCATCGTCTACCACGAAGAGACTGTCTCCAAAGATGTCGAAGAAAACGGACTTGAAGCTTGGGCTTCTGGGGAAATTGGCGAAATCGTCTTTGAGAATGTACTCTAGATTTGGCGCGCTGGATGTGACAATTTTGAAAAAGTGTTTGCTCCCCAACGATCCCTTGAATGCAGAATGTCCACCCTCGTTAAGAGGGAGGTGTGGTGTTTTCTCTCCTCTAGCCGACTAACCCCTCTAGACAAGGGTTTCCCTAATTAGTCATGTGAGGTGACTGAGGGAGTAAGGCTCAGTTGGGTACAAGTATTGCCTAAGCCATGTGAGGTGGCTAGGTGTGAATAAGACTTGAAGCTTAGTCTTGCCTATGCCATGTGAGGTGGCTAGGTGTGAATGAGGCTATGGTCATAGTCTTGCCTACACCATGTGAGGTGGCTAGGTGTGAATAAGACTACTGGGAGAGGAGAAACATCACAACATGGTCATGGAGACTATGGAAGTGGTTGTGTACCACTGGACAACATGCTAGTAGCTATGTGATACTAGTGTATTTCTACGTAGTCGTGAGACTATGGCAATGGTTGTGTACCACTGGACAATAGTTGTGTACTACTATGACATGGAAATAGTTGTGTACTATTGGACGACATTGCAGTAGTTGTGTGCTACTGGTTGATTGCAGCATAGTCATAAAGAATGTGGCGGATGATTTGAGCTATCGATGGCATGGTAGTAGCAGTGTGCTACTAGTTGATTGCAGAGTAATCAATGGATTACTAGATGAAGGAACCAAGACATTGGTTTCACGAGGAAACCTCGATATGTCTTGGGGGACATTGGTTCCATGCTCAGGGAACCTCGATGTGTCCTAGATATGTTTGAGGTAGGGATCAAGAGGGAGTACATCATTCCTCAACCCTCAATAGAATGGGGTCACGAAGAGGAAGAACAGATCTATTGTTGAGGCAGTCAAGGCGATGATTCATGATCAACATTTACCTATGTTTTTGTGGACAGAGGCATCCATGACTGTAGTGTATGTTCAGAACAGAAGTCCTTGAGGAACATGACTCTCGAAGAGACCTTCACCGGAGTGAAACCTGAGATTGGACACTTCAGGATATTTGGGTGTTCAGTATACATTCATGTACCCAAGGAGAAAAGGACCAAGCTAGACCCTTCATGTAGAAAGGGTACATTTTTGGGGTACGATGAGTCTTTGAAGGAATACCAGATCTACATCCCTGGTCAAAGACACATTGAGTGAGAGACAGAAAGAGATGGTACCTACTGAGAGAGCAAGATGCCTCAGAGATATTCGTGCTATGCCGCAGCTATGAGCCACATCATTTATTCTAAACCTTCCTGTTATGAGGCAACTAGTCATCCAGTATGGAGAGATGTCATGATGGAGGAGTATCAGTCCATCATGAAGAATGATGTGTGGGATATTGTTCTGAGACCTGAGGGGAAGTTTGCAGTGACTTCCAAATGGATCTACAAGATCAAACACAGTTGACGGGAGCATCGAGAGGCACAAAATGAGATTTGTTGCTAGAGGATTCTCTCATATGGAGGGAATATATTATGAGGAGGCATTTTCTCATGTTGCTCAATACACTTCTATCCGGATGATTATTTCCCCTGCAACATCCATGGGTTGGAGAGTACATCATATGGATGTAAAGACAAACTTTCTCAATGGAGAGATTGAAGAAGAAGTATAGATCGAGAAGCCAGATGGTTTCGTGATACATGAGAAGGAGTCTCATGTGTGTAGGTTGAAGAAGGCCTTGCATGGACTCAAGCATCCACCTCGAGCTTGGTATGCAAGGATTGATGGACACCTGATGATTTTTGGGCTTCAACAAAAGTGTTGTCAATCACAGCCGCTACTACAAGATTGTTAATGGTGAGTCCCTAATTTTGGTCCTCTACGTTGATGATTTATTCCTCACCAATACAGAGAGCCTTATTGTTGAATGCAAGTATGCATTGGCCTCTAAGTTTGAGATGAAAGACCTTGGTATGATGCACTGCTTATTGGGACTAGAGGTGTGGCATAGAACTGATGAGATATTCCTGAGTCAAGGGAAGTACACAGTTGAGATATTGAAGAAGTTTGGGATGCTAACTTGAAGCCCATGGCTACACCAATGGTGACGAATCCGAAGAAACTAAGTGTGTCTTCTTTTGATTATGACGAAATTGATCCGAATCTATACAGACAGTTGATTAGATAATTGATGTATCTGGTTAACACCAAACCAAATATTTTCTATGCAGTGAATGCAATTAGCCAGTTTATGAGTCAGTCGAGATAGACACATTGGATTGTTGCAAAGCATGTGTTGAGATACATGCGAGGCACAGTTGGACATGGTATGAGATATACTTCCAGTATTGATATGATATGGCAGGAATATATTGACTCTGATTGGACAGGGAGCGCAGTGGACAAAAAGAGCACCTTTGGGTGTTGCTTCACTTTGGGATGTTCCATGGTTTCCTGGTGCAGCACGAAACAGACTTATGTGGCTTCGAGCACAGCAGAAGAAGAGTACATTGCATTAAGTATGTCAGTCCGTGAAGCAGTGTGGCTTCGCAAGATCCTTGCAGAATTATCCAAACATGTGTTGGATTCCACCATTATTCATTATGGTAACCAAAGTTGTGTGAAGATCTTAGATAATCCAGTGTTTCATGAAAAATCGAACCACATTGAGATCAAGTACCATTACATCTGAGACATAGTGCAGAGAAAGGAAGTATCGGTGATGTACCTTCCTACAGATGAGCAGGTTGTTGATATTCTTACCAAACCAGGACGAAATTCAAGTACTTCTGTGACAGACTTGGCGTGGCAGAGAATGCCTCCCTCGTTGAGAGGGAGTGTTCATGTTTGCAGCTTCCTGAGACATTCTCCAGATCGTACTCCTTTGTGACTGAGTTGAGTTGATCTGTGATGACACTTATCCGAGAAAGGATAAGTGTCCCTAAGTGGGACACTTATCCGAGAAAGGATAACTGCACTTGGGATTATATCCCAACGTCCCTTGTGGAGAGCACATGAGGACATGTCAAGGGAGATGACCCTTGACATCACACACTATGGGAGTTGACCCTAGTGTTTATAGAGGATGTAGCCTCTAGAAGTCCACATGGGAGTGCCATGTGTGACAAACTTTCTCCAAATCGTACTCCTATGTGAATTGAGTTGAGTTGATCTGTGAGGACACTTATTCGAGAAGCGATAAGTGGGACACTTATTCAAGAAGGGATAAGTGCATTTGGGCTTATAGCCCAACATCCCATGTGGAGAGCACATGAGGACATGTCAAGGGAGTTGACCCTTGACGTCACACACTATGGGGAGTTGACCCTAAGTGTTCCTAGAGGGAGTAGCCTCTAGAATTCCACATGGGAGTCCCATGTGTGACAAACCTTTTTTTACTATGGTGGTTGTGTACCACTGGCGGAGCCTGTGTGTCTCTAGACAATGGTTGTGTACTACTATGGAAAAAATACCTCCCTAGCTAAGAGGGAGTGTTCATGTTTCGGCATCAGGCAGAACTTCTCCTAGATTGGGATGCAGACCAAGGGAGATATGATACATTTATCATAAAGGTGCACTTGTGGTAAATGGGCCCAGACGTAGTCCTTCCTTGATCATGACAAGGAATAATATGGACTGGAGGTGCTTGAAGTTTTTTTTCCACGTATCAGTTAGCATCAAGCTGACATTCACTCACAGGTGTGTACTTGTGGTGAAATATCCTGGTGTCGTCTTTGTCCTAGTCATGGTGATTTGACAAAGAATGATAAAGACTCAAGATGCTATATGCTATTACATGCGGACCCATAGTGAGCCTGATCTCAAAGAGAGTCAATTGGCTCAAAAGGGAGAGTCGCATAAGGAGTTTCTCCTCGGTTCATATGGGAGAGAAACGTCTCCCAAGACTGACAGATAAGTGTCATGAGTCTAGGGTGAAGTTTGTATACTTCAGAGACAAGCTTGGCATGATACAGAATGTCTCCCTCATTGAGAGGGAATGTTGATGTTTGGACATCATCGGAAGACATTCTCTTAGAATAATAATTAATAATATGATGATTGATTATTAAATATCATATATAATAAAGTAAATGATAATAATAAATAGTTATTGATTATTCAAGGGATGCACCATTTCATGGATGGTCACCATATGTTCCCTATATATAGAACACTCATCATTGTAATAATACATCGATAATATCTCATTTGAAGAAAAACAACAATAGCTCTGGATTATACAATTATGACCTGTGAAATATACTACCATAGGTGACCAAGGGCTATGTACATGATTGTCCCTTCTACATCCCTGTCATTTGTACTTAGGGTTGTTGGTCTCTTGGGATAGCAAAGACATCACAACTTGCTTCTACATCTGCACAATGCTCTTCATTTACCTCATCTCCTGTCAAATTTTTAATGGAATCTAAATTATGCACCCTATTCTTGACATGGATAGGGCTTGCTATGAGACTATGCTGCACACAAAACATCATGTCCACATACATGTTGGAATTAGAGTCTGAAAACTGATCTTTAAAGCATTTAAATATTCATTCCTGTCATCAAGGGCCAAACTCTATGGGAGACCTATATTACAAGGAAAAACTTGATATCAGGACCTCCATCGTCAAGGACTGCCAAGCCTACACAATGCCCTTTTTTCCGATCATTTTCACTTGAAATTTTATCGGATTTGAAACATACCCCTAATCTCAGGCAGACCGTGGTCTTGTTGTAGGGCTAGTTCACTCACATAACACATTGTCTTCTTCAGTGGTTGCTTCTTCATCTTGAGGAGGTTCAAGAAGAGCTTCTTTTCGTAGGGTTGCTACCATATCCTAAAGACGTTGGCTAAACATTCTACATTTTGGGTTTTTTGGCTGGAATCTGACGATGTAAATCTAGACAAAATCGTTATTTTGTGTTGTTTAAATTGCATTTTTGAATGCATAAATGGATTCAGCGTGTTGAAAAACCCTCGAGATACTTGGATTATACAAACTTAGCCACTCAAATATGCAGATCCAACCATTCCTCACCGGATTTCGGACAAAATCAAATGGAAAAGGCCACCAGAAAACTGCCAAAAGGTAGAACATTTAGACTATGCATATCCTGAAAAGTATCTTCATACCTCCGAGAAATTTTTCAATGAAACCTACAATAGAAGATGTGTTCTTTGCGCTGCAAGAATGCTTGACCCATTCCTTTTGTTTTGCTTCCGGAGAATAAGCAAATAATCTCATCAGTGCATCTTCATGCATCACAATGATTTATGGGGTGTATTTTAGGAATTTTACAACATGAGGAATAGCCGAAGAAGGATCACCATCAAATTTTGGGAAATCTCCTATCCAATTCACACAATAATCATTTGGGTACGCAGGGACCCTCTTAACGTCAATAGCCTTATATATTTTTCATGAAATTCCCATGGAGCCATTTTTATCACATTTAATTTTCCAACATGAGAGTTCCAATCTGATAACAAATGCAATTTTGTACCTTACAAAATAGAGAGCCATGGAGTCGCCAAGGTCAGTTGTCAATGCCTTCACAATGATGCTTGTCTCCCCTTACAAGCACGTAGTCCTCAAGGTCTACAAAGAACAAAGTATTTGTTCTTCCAATGGAGTCACCAAAATGATAATAGGTCTTCAAGAATGCACCCTCATCCGAAGTTGTAGTTGATCTACAAATGTCTTCTGAGAAGTGGACTTTATCTCCAACAATGACGCCAAGTGTGGCCTGGTGAAACTAAGAGGGAGGCCATTGTCACCTCACCAACCCTCTTCTACACTTTAGGCCAACTCTCCTCTTATCAACGGGGGCTTCCCTAGGGTAGGACTGCTACGATTTTAAGACAATGAATTCCAAGGTCATATGAAGAGTAAATCCAACAAAACAATTTTGAATTTGACTAAGAAAATAAGGTTGATGGAAGGACTGGAAACTAGTGCATTTTCATTAAGCATATGGGGTCAATCAAAACTCCTCGTTTAGAACTTATGAGTGAAACTAAAATGATAACTAGGGTTTTCCACGTACAAATCTTAATAGATCACCCTAGTAGTTCAGCGACTTGCAAGAAGGTCAAGGGGAAGATTCTCCACTAGAATTCCTTCAATGTCTTTGAGAAGGGATTTATCAAAAAAGGTTATAAGAGAGCACACCACCACCACTACAGAAGTACACCACATTTGCAACCATTCATGATAAAATACTACAAGGAGATGAAGAGACCACTTACTCATCAAATCACACACAGTCATTCATCCATTGAACATCCATTCATTGAGAAGTGCATCCACAAGATAATATCTTCATCAGAGTGCACTAGCTAGCCATCCATAGCATAAAGAAAAAGATAAAAGTCTCCAACAGATTTTGACTTGAATGCTAAGGGATGTCTCCCCCAATCCAACCATAAGTACAAATGAGGAAGGGCACCTCTATTTATGGAGTGATGCTCACATTCCTTTAGAATAAAATATTAATATCTCATGTGAGATCCACAAATCTAGCCTATGGAGAAGTAAAACACACTTCTCTCCAACTATCTAGTCCAAAATACATAAAAGATGGGGTGGTCAAGCCATATGTGCAATATCAAAAGTGAAATAGCCCCAAAGGAGTGGGACGTCTCCATAAATGGGGGAAGAAAACATTTTCAAGGTGGAACATCCAACCTCCATACGCTTCCAAGTTGTGTAGATCCTCAAAAAAACTCCACAAAAGGTGCAATACAAGACTCCCAAATCTCCTCCAAAGGTTGACGTGTGGAGCTCCAAGGTAAAACATCCCTACAAGATATGAGTGAAGAGCTCCAAAAGGGGGGTGGCCCCTCCAAATCAGTACCATGGACCATGTGTGAAGTCTTCAAGGTGTACGAAACCTCCCTCAAAGCATGCAAGTCAAGCCTCCTATGGTCTCTCCAATGTGGACGTTGTGGCTGATCATATAGCAAACTTTCTTTGAAACCTCCAATGCATGAACCTCTAATGACCTCTTTGTTAGAATATAGAAGATGGTGTGCTCGTTTTACCATTGATGATACCCTCGTCACCCAACCACAGGCCGAAGCCTCCCTTCGAGCACCTTAACCTTGACCTGAGAATTCCTCCGGAAGCAAACCCTAGGCTAGATAGTCAAACAAAGGGCAGCGCATCTCTCCCCAAGGATAGCGCAACACAAAAGACTGATCAGATAGTCCCAAACCCTAGCCAAGAGATATCCAAACCAAATATTGAAACTTGTTGTTGCTGCAGCTACACCTGCAACCCTCCTCCAAACCTGCGCACCAGCTGCAACTGCAGTGCGCACCAACTGGGAAAACTGCAGTCCTGAGATGTGACAAATGAGAACTGGCGCCCTGTATTTATAGTAATCCTGCCAATTTACTGGAGCCGGCTTCTCTTTTTGGGTATGTGTCTATTCAGTATATTATTATTAATTATGGCCGACTTCTTCTCTTGGAGGTTAATAGCCTAATATAAATTATCTTCTTGAGCCGACAAGGCTTCTAGGGTTATTAGCCAACTCATTAGGGTTTCTCTTGCTTTCCGGAGTCTTCTATTCTCGTCAAGTTCACACATGGAGGTAAATACCTCCCGCAGCGACCATAATATTAACACTCCCTCCTAGCTAGAGAGGTATTTACAGGTAATGGACTTGAGCACAAAACATACCATTTACCCGGTAGCATCAACATAGTCATCTAGACTATTTCACGACTAGATCATGAGCATCACCATCACTATCAGTTGCATCATCTCTCGAAACCATACTTCATCTGAGTAATATGATGTTGGATAAGTCACTCTCACCATGGAGTGATACAAGAGGAGTAAAAACCTTGAATTGTTTTCCGTCTGGAAAATCTTTGTTCATCATTCATCTGAATGATCATCTCCAATAATCTGCTGATAGTCTTCAAGGCAATTAGAACAAGGATAGAACACACCTGTGTCTATTCATAGTAGTACACAACTACAATCCAATGGTTA
>ML814153.1:56447-73921 GCA_009831015.1 Picea engelmannii | reverse complement strand
CTACCATAATATTAACACTCTTACCATATATATAGCAGCGATACTCAACAGAAGGGAGTGCTTCATTTAAGGCTTCTTCTTCAAGACAATACCTTGCTGACATGTGCCCTTCTATCAGCTAGGGTGTTTACTGAGTACTCAAAGCTGTGTACTCTTCCTCCTTTTGAATGATCCATCAAGACATCCCAAGAAGTATGTACAAATGCTTCATTTAAGGGAGCGCTCACCTTGAACAAAGGTCTAACCAGCCCAATTCAAATCTTAGTGCAACAAAAGGCTTGGAAAGCATACAAATTATTGATCCTTTACAGGCTGGAAATGGTCATCAGGTACCTCCTTCGATGTCAAGGAGGCAAAATTCCACATTATAAAACCAATTGGAAAACACCACTCTGCTCTGTACAAACTCAAATCTGCAAATTCTGATGGATAAAATAAATGAAGGTGCTGGTCTGAAACTGAATGGATGAGATGTTCACCACATACACCTTCACTAGATTTCTATCTTAACCATAAACAGTGAATGTTTTGCTTGAGCCAGTTTACCCTTATGTGAATATACAAACATTATATCCATCAACTACTAACTGTACCAGATACATTGTATCCTTGAAAATTCCGTCTTGGGTGGCATTACTATCAAAAACATGATCAAGTCGATGTTGCTTTGGCTTATCATCCTTCTATGGATGCTCACATAATAGCTCCCAGCTCTTCAAATGTACATATAGTTACAAGACTAACATTCTCCACCATAACCATTTCCTTTGCATCCTTCTTAATATCAAGCTTCAATCGCTTTCCATTTTTTTGGCATAAGCAAATCTACAAGTGAGTCCTAGTATAACTCTGCGATGGCAATAAACCAAGTGACTACTGAATACAATTAGCCTCAACAGACTATAAAAGACTTCAGAATGTCCACCATACTATACTCAACAAGAATTTTCTCTTCATTTTTTATGACATGAAATTCAACAACATTTTGTCCATCTGCTGGGCTTTGGAACAGGGCATCTGAGTCATAAGATGGATCCCTTTTGCTCACAAAAACATTGCTCCCTGCATTCTGTCTCCCTTTCAGTTGTTATCAAACGCATAAGGTACATTCCTATAGGTTTCTTCTTCTATTATTCCAATCAAGTGCTCACCCTAGGCTCTTTGATATATCTGGAGGGTAATTCATCAAGAGGGATATGCCTTGCAAGAGTGACTCAAGAGACAGTCATGTTGTCATAACAGCTCCTAAATCAGTCCCCTTGAAGATTTTAATGCCCAGAAAAATGTTGGAGACTAAAAAATAGAAATATTTCTCATGGCAATGCCTTCTTGGATTTCACACTCAGGTCGAAGGAAGACATTCAGAAACCTCTTCTTCGAATACTACTACCATTTGTCCAAAAGGATGCCTTCTAGATACCCCAAAATGTTCAAACAAAATGGTGGATAACACGAAACACATGGTTGAACAAATCGGCCAAATGGTTATCTATAGTGTGAAGACCCTGCTCGAATAGTTCCGCTTGGAACCCTTCCTCATCCGCTACTTTGTGAGTGTTCATCATCCAAACAACCATCTAGATATTTCAATAGGAGAATAAGTGGCAAGGAGGGAGAGAGGTAACCTGGATTAGGGGCTGCCCAAGAACATCATAAAGGGAGAAGGTATGAGAAAACATGGATTTTGGACTGAGAGGGAGAGGGGAGTGGTGAAGGAAGATGGTGCACCAGAATTTTTTAGGGGAACAGATGAGGGAACCACTCAATTCCTGTCTCCTTTGAGAGATGAAGAGGTGCTTCTTGTGGCGGAGGAGGCGACGGTAGGAAGCCTTAAAACAGGGGTATAAAGGGTGAGTGTGAGCAAAGGCATGTCGAAACTGACTGTGGAGGAGTTTACATTCATTGTACCACCGATTCGTGGGGTAGGACCTAGGCTTTAGAGCAATTAGTTCCATTGATTCAATAATGACTTAATGCAAAACAATATGGTGCATTGATTTCAATGATGATACAATGAAAAATGATCTCGAATAATCTAGTTGTATTGATTTTAACAATGATATAATACAAAACAATAGAGTGCATTGATTTCAGTGACAATACAGTAAAAAATGATTCAATGCATTAATTGAAGAAACGATACCAAAGAAATTGATTCGGTACATTGATTTCAACACCGCGATAGTGCAAATTATCAAGTGAAATGACTTTAACAATAACACAGTGCAAACCAATTTCAAAATACATATTATAAGTTGAAGTCCATTACTTTATTTGCTTGGGTGTAATTCATCTATTAGTATTTGTACATTAAAACCATTATAATAATATTGAGTTATATAGAATACACTGATATATACAATGCATTAAAATCAAAAGCATAAAATAAAATGTCGAATAGAATTACGAGGAACATATGAGGTTGGAGAAAGAAACTACAAATATTGGAAAGCAAGAGAGATAGAGTATGACCTTCACTGCAATATTACATATCTGGAGTTTGACCTTAATCTTAACTTCTGAAATGTCTTCATTGATAGTACTCTCTAAATTAAAAATGATACTTCGTAAATTTCAAAGGATCAAATTCATTTAAAATGTATACATATACATATTGATGATGATCTAAAGCTTTAGCGTGACCGCCCGTGACTGGAACCAATGTAAATCCATCTTAACTCCGGATTTATCATGCACCAAGAGGGATCAAATCCCTCATTGCAAACCTTTCCTCAAGTTTTGTGGTCTAAAAAAATTTTGCACCTCAAGGAACTTGACCCCTCTTGACACATGATAGATCCATCCGAAGTTAAAATGGATCTACACTGATATTTAATAAAACATGAGTATATTTAAAAAAATATGTACAAAACATCAGTATATTTAAAAAATATGTACAAACCTAAATATGCAACACCAGTCCATTAACTAAAACTAGTGAGTTGGCTGGGTACCAATCACAATAATAAGTGCTGGCCCAAACACCTTCAAAAACTGCTACATTTGTTTGCACAAGAGCTTTAGGGAGATGACTCCCGTATAAACAGCATCAACGCACTGTAAACCAATATATATTTCTACATATCTGTTGAGCAAATTCGTTCCTCTCAAGGAACTTTCATGACGGTGCCTTCTTTATTTTTATTGCTCACTAGATGCTCCAGCGCATAGTCACCATATATATGACCATATTTCTGAAATACGGATATACTGCCTGTATTCGGATACAGAATTATTCGGCCGTATATAATAAAAAATACAAACAACTTATGTCTATATACTATATTTACCGCATTCAACAGTGTTTTGACTGTAAACTCACTTATTTCGGCCCAATTTGCTCTATTCAAAACAGATATTTCCCATGTTGTATCTTATCCGTACACATGGAAACTATTCTTTGGGTGTGATAAAAGTTAGAATCACTGGCTTGCTGCATCCATTTGGCGCAAAGGTTCCTTAAAATGAATGCATGAGACACTGTATACTAATTTACTTTTAACTGTTCAAATTGTTTCTTGCATGTCAATTTTTCCCGCAGGCAGAAAGTCACGAGTTATGATAAGTGCCAATCAGATTTAAAACATTTAAGATATTGCCTCCATTTCAACGTGTACAAATAGTAATTCCTCAGATATCCCAGTTGGATATAATCAATATCGATGTAAAAAACGTGATAGAAACTAGAGATGTGCTTTGCTATTGCCACCCGCATGAATTATAAAGTCGGCAGACTAATGCAAGAACATTTTTTACTCTGCTAAATATCAAAATAGCACGTAGGAATCCATATCAGCAGCGCTTTATTAAATAGAATGCGATTGTTATAAAATACAAAACAATAGATGATCTATGCCTGAACTGGCATATATGTTAAAGACAAAGCCCTGCCACAAACAGTGAAATACGACTTTGTCTGCACAAGATGGAACTTGTGAGATGATTTCAAAGTTAACCTACGACGAAAAATACAAGGCTCTTTTGTTGAGCTGATCTAAGATCCTACAGAATAATCCGATTGAACAAAGTAGAATATAAAATTTGAATCATCAAAGGAATGCCAGTAAGCATACATAACTGGAACAAATACAACCTCAGACAGTTCAACCTATGGCTTTATGACACATGTGACACTAGTAAATGGGAGGGCAATGGGTATAAACCTTCAAAGCTTGAATCTATGTAAATTTGATCTTAAGCATCTACACATTCTCGATTGCATTGCAACAAACAGAGCCTCCAAGATATCCACTCCATTGTCCTCAATAAATATTAATTAAGTCCATCCATCTCAACTTATGCTCATCATGTCTTCTTCTCTCCTTTGAAATTGAGATTAAACCACTTCTTTCTATTTGATTTATCCTTTCCATCCGATAGGCTATCTTCTTTTGGACTTTCAATCTTAGAATCTTCACCTGTGGGCTTGCTTGTATTACTGCTGCTAGTAGTCTTCGCTACAGTATTTGCAGTGAATGATGATTGAATATTATCTCGTAGTTTCAGTAGCTCATCCACCTGATATATGAATCAAGAGTAAAAAATTTACAACACACTACCTCTGATAGAAAACATAGTCATGAAAAGTGAAGTTAAAAAACGCTCCTAACAAAAAAGCACTCTGACAACGGCAAAATCTTCTAGAAACTTACAGCTTGTTTTTCTTGTGCGTATCTGTTCGTGACTTCTTGAAAGCGAGCCAAAGCCTATACAAATCATAGAAGACATAACAATTAGTTAACATTACAATCTCTACATCTTATACGCAAATATGCCTTGATATATATACAATTAAAAACTTCATAAGATAATATATCATACTTTTCTATACTCTGTCTCAAATACTCGAAGTTCATTTCGTTTAGCCAATATTTGAGCTTCTACATCCTTGAGCTTCTCTGTTGATTCTTCAAAAGACTGAGCACAGATAGCCTCGATGGTATAGCTAGCACTCTTGAAAAAATTGTCACCTGATAAGAAGAAAATTACTCAAAAATATGTATTTTCAGGAAAACAAATATATAGTTACAAAATGAAAGAACTTGTGTTGTACCATAAACTGCAAATATGTGGGTGCCAGCTTTGAGTTCAGAAATTTCACACGGTTGGAGGCCTTCTAACTTTTTGAAGAATGCAGCATCGGGATCCTTGGCCATTGCCAACTGTCATAAACTGTAATCTTTAAGAGCCAATCTTTTGAACAATTGTAAAAACTGCTTGCAATAACTTGATGTCTACTGAATCACATACCGCATTGACTGTTGGATCCAGTCGATAGACTTGATAATGTAAGAAGTACATTCCAGCAGCTGTAACTTTACCGGCCTTTTCACTGTCTTCCTGCAAAACCGTATGACAAAGTGAAAACTAGCAAAAGATAAAGGAAGCTGGCATGTTCAACATTTCAAGCTTAAATGAGACAGTGAACCGGAGAATAACAGCAGAACAAAAATAAAATGTCTCCCTAGCTCTTTTCTGTGAAATATATCTCTGTTTTCTTATATGGGGTACAAGTCTGTAAGTCAGTATATTGATTCAAGTGCCAGACTTCTATACATTAACAATTGTAATGAGAAACGACAGTACCGCTGGCAGCCAAAAATTTAAAAGATACAATAATAATTGTGAAACCTCTTTTAACATTTTATTTCTAAGTCATCCCTAGTTCCAGCATTTCCCAACTTTTAACAAACATGGTACAACCCAACTCTCATGCTAATTTTATTCTCTGCATAAGAGTAATACAGAGAAGGCAGAACACACCAACTCCTCCTCATTATTTTGATTTATTATGTTGTGATTTCTTTAACTTTGTAACAATGGTCACCCTGTTCTAAAGATCGGTTTTCCTCTTAACCCCTTCAAACATCAAAATATCCATGTTATATAACTGTGAAAAGGTCAGTCATAAACATAATCTTCTAAGTTCTGATCCCCTACATTCAAGTCTATATCATAACTGTCGAGAAAGATACTTTATTTCCAAAAACAGTTATTCTATGTTTTCTCTAAGTGACATAATAAGAAGTGAAACATTCAAATTTAGACATTATTGATTTACCAAACAAGTTGCATTGAACCATGCGTAGGATCTGAAATAAGTAACAAACATGGTACAACCCAACTCTCAAGCTAATTTTATTCTCTGCATAAGAGTAATACAGAGAAGGCAGAACACACCAACTCCTCATTATTTTGATTTATTATGTTGTGATTTATTTAACTTTGTAACAATGGTCACCTGTTCTAAAGATCTGCTTTCTTCTTAACCCCTTCAAACATCAAAATATCCATGTTATATAACTGTGAAAAGGTCAGTCATAAACATAATTTTCTGATCCCTTACATTCAAGTCTATATCATAACTGTCGAGAAATATATTTTATTTCCAAAAACAGTTATTCTATGTTTTCTCTAAGTGACATAATAAGAAGTGAAACATTCGAGTTTAGACATTATTGATTTACCAAACAAGTTGCATTGAACCATACGTAGGATCTGAAATAAGTTAAAAATTAATGTACAATTTAACAATGGAAGATCAGCAACATTTTGTAATATCAAGAATGTTCAGGCAAATTTTAGAAACTACCTGTAGAGCTAGCCCGTAACCACCATTTGCCTCCTGCTCAAAATAAAGTAGCTGTAAAAATAAAAGGTACAAGTTAATCATTCTCCCAAAAATAGGTTAAATAACACACTATATAAATACAAGATCAATAATCAAAAAAAAAAACTATAGAACAAGCTCAATACAGTATAGATATAATCAAAAAAAACTCCTATAGAACAAGGTCAATACAGTACGACTCTCAGCAACACTTCAATGGATAATATTGTCCAATAAAATATCTTCCTCTTTAGATAAATCACCTTGAATTTGCTTTGTGCAGGTGAAGTGACTCTAACCACTATTCCAGCTTGAGCTTGCTGCTCTGTAATAGTTACACCAAAAAAGTGTGCTCCTTGTTTTTCTACCTGCATTATACCAACCACAAAGGGTGTCAATTCAAATCCATCTGTAAGTCAAAGGACAAGATGAGATTGAAGTTATGATGACTACCTTATCACTGGCGGGCCTTCCAAGGGGTAGTGGCCTAACAGTCACTGTTCCATTGAGGGCATCCTCAAGAACAGTAGCAGAAATTGTTGTCTTGATGGGCACACCAAGCTTGCTGAAAGAGCAGATCCCATCAACAAAATCTGGCATAAGAAACTCAACTCCAATATTATCCCTAAATGCTCTAGAACAAGAATCCAATGCTCACCTAAATAATGCTGCAAACATGGTATTCACAGTGCCCAAATTTGACAGGTCAACCTCCATGTCCATGCTTTCGAATTCCAAAGCCTAAATGAAAAGTTCACATAGATCACCAACAGAGCCTTTATTACTTTGCTTTCTAGTGAAGTGAATAAACCCCATTTCTGTTTAAAATCAAAAGCTTTTGGCATCGAAACAAATCTTTCCAAATTACAATGTAAGATAGATATACATTACATGACTGGCAGAGGGCCTTACACGATTAAATTAAACATTTGAAACTCTCTGAAAATTTTCTACATATTCCAATTCTTTGAGATATCTTAGAAATGGACAATTTTGGACTGGCTAATGGAGCACCGCTTTAGAGTTTACATGATTTTATACAAATGGCATAATCAAACGACTCCATTTTTTTCAAGAGTTGCATCCTGATTTTGTCAACTAAATTTGCACCTTGGATTCCGGATATTTTAAGTTGAAACAGGTAAGATTCCAGAAGTGACTAAAGGCAGCTTTGCACTGCTCATTAAATTGAGATAAGTTCCTCTAAGGAATTGAACCATTTGCATTGCATCAGTTCATGTCTTCTGTTAAGGTAAACCGTAAAAGCAGTTAAAGTTCAACTGACGTAGTAAATGTCCAAATAGCTAGCACGAAATTTAGTTAGCTTACTTGAGCTACTCCCATCTAACAATGATACTTTCAATCCCACTTCTTCACCCTTGTGAGCATCACCCGATGCAATGAATGTTAAGTGGACTATTCAAAATCATGAGAAAATTGGTCAGTTGCAACTCATACTCATGGATATGGGTCATGGATTAACGACTTACTCTACACGGATAATCCCAAAAATGATATCTCATATGTTGGACTGTGAAAGCCCCTCAATGCTTAAATGATATTTTAGTTTAATACAACATATCAGCCTGTGCAAAATGGCCGTAAGTTTTATTTTGTCTCCAGATTTCTTCTTGTGACTGTCATATTTGTTGTCATGCAGTTGTCTTCAATGTGAGTATTTGTGTAGGTTAATGTCACAAGATATCTGTCAAATGGACGGGAATGCCCCTTAGAGACCATACCTATACAAGTAAGACAAGATGTGAATCCAGCCAATCAACAAACAAAATCCAACTTGAGGTAATTCAACTCCTTGCAATCAATTCAACACTTGAGGGCATCAAGATTTTTCATGCCATTGGCTTCTTAATGCCGTAATCATATTCAAATGTATTATGAATCGTGATTGCCAACCTGACAGCAGTTTTCCTGTGGCTAAATAATACCTGATCTATAAAGGTTAGAATTCAACTTCTATTTAGTGTCTTTTAAATATCTATTTATTTAGATTGATATGTTTAATCTTCGAAGCCCTTTTCAATAATAATATTATTATATGCTTAGAAAAACAAAATCCTATTTTTCAAATCTTCCACATTGGAAATTGTTACATTCCTTCATTTTGAGTAAACTTGGTTTCAAAACCTACAAAATAAACCGCATGAAATCTCATATGGATTTTGTAGAACTCAAAAGATTTTTTTCTTAAAGAAAGAATAGTTGGAATTTGAAATGGAAAGAGTCTTTATCCCACAAATTATGTTTTTTCTTGCAGATTCATCGTGGTATTGCTACCCAAATTTTGGATACCTTTTGAAACTTACTAAGTATGGTCGTTGTGGGTTTATGTGGAGGTATAATATTATACAGCAGTGATCTGGCTTAAATTCATGTGATTACAAATATTCCTGAAGGTTTGATCATATATTAGCAGGTGGAAGAAGAAAATGCAGGAAGTCTGAGGTTGTAGACTTTGGAAATTCAAATCTACTTGACTGAGAAGGAATTCTTTAAGTTCTGGTGGGTTTTAAACTTATAACTTTTAAGTAAACAGACGGTCTTCTTAAAGTTCTGGTGGGTTTTAACTTTTACGTAAACAGATGGTCACTACAGTGTTCAAGTGGAGCGGCCTTAGAGGCCAATTGCTTAGAAAAATTAAAAAAATCTTGCATTTTGATGCCCAATCTCTGAATGGGCCCACCTATTCCAAGGACCAGGGCTTAGAGGGTCCTCAAGACCATCTCCTTTCTCTAAGCCCAAAGTCTTGAAGTTTGAAGAGAGGATCCCATCTTGTGGCTTTCGGCAAGTCGATGATCGAGGAGTAACCTTCATCATTTTCCAACCTGAAAGTGTTTGGGCTCTGAATGGTTCCCCTCCTTTCAAAGGTTAGAGAGCAGAGTAAGACATTTAAGTGTTCACCTTCCTCCCAATGCCCCAACCCCAAATGGGTCCCACCCATTTCAAAGATTGGAGCCATTGGAGAGCTCAAGTGCGCAAGCTTTGCCTTCTCCTCCAATCACCCAATCTCTGAATAGGTCCCACCCATCCGAAGGAATGGAACATCAAAGGTGGAAGTTTAACCATTATGCTTCCTCCGATGCTTGATCTATAAATGGGTCCCACAAATTTGGAGTAGGGCTTTGAAGGAGGACAACGGATTGTTTGAAGCAATGTTGCAAATGTTGTGTTAGCGAATATATCGTCGACGGTCCAGAAAGAAACTTATTAGCAAGAAAAATATCAGAAAATATTGCCAAACTTCAAAAAATGCAAAAATATTCTTTTTTTTTTCATTTTTTAAACATCCAAAGCAACCCCCTCCCTCTAGCCCTTTTATAGGTCAAATGTAATATTGAGTAACCCCTTTGTTCTCAATCCCCAGCTTTCCCTCTTCAAAGTGAGCAAAAAAATTCAAATAAAACAAAAATCTCTTGACTTAGCCAATATTTCTCATTTTCCCCCGATATATAGTTGATATATTGCTATATTTTCAAAATATCGCAATACATTCAAAATTTGAAAAAATCGCTAACTTTTATGGTGATATTTTCACCAACTTGTAAAACTCACAATATATTGTGATATCAGCAATATTTTCGCAATATTTGCAACACCAGTTTGATGACCCTCCTATTAGTGTATAATCTTGATTTACTGGTCATTAGTTTACTAATTAAATAATATATTATTAATAATATTAATATATTAACATTGATAAAGGGTGATCTTGAGTGGTTACATCTTTTAGATTCTAATTCAAAGATGTCTTATACTCCATTGTACTTATCTCATTCACGAACATTGAATATAATCTGATATATTCGTGTGTGGAGTCTAATCATTTCAATCTTAATGTTGCAACTTGTATATCTATTTCTAACATGGTATAAGGTCATCGTATTTGTATAAATTACTATGGAGGAACCCTATGCACATTTTTTCTTATTCTCAATGTTTCAGACAGTGAAAGCACCAGCCATCATTAGAAGATATTCATGATTTGGATGATCTCACTTGATAGGTGATTGTACAATGCCTCAGAGATATTATTCACCCCAAATGAATCAAGTCACCCAAAGACTTTCAATCATCGCCAGCTTCGACATGCATTTACCCGTGCTAACCCCTCTTATTCCAACCTCAAAGCTTCCTATCATCGTCTCCTTCGTCGCAAGAAACGCCTCTTTGTCTCTCAGATAAGACATGACTTAACTAATTCCCTCACTCACTCCCCTAAAAACTTTTGGCGTACCATCCTCCCGCGACGCTCCCCCCTTCCATCTGATCTAGACCCCGGATCCATGTTTTCCCACGTATCCACTCTCTATGATATTCCTGGGCAGCTCCAAATTCGAATTACCTCTCCGCCCTCCTCATGCTTCTTATTCTCGGATAGTGACAACAGAGAGCTCGTTTGGGTGATGAATTGTAGCAAAGCAGTAGACGAGGAAGGTTTCCAGGCAGATTTCTTTAAGCACAGGCTTCGTGCTCTGACTTCTCACTTGGTTGATCTCTTCAACCATGTGGTCCGTACAGGTTTTCTTCCAGCATGGTCACATCACATCATTCACCCGATACACAAATTGGGCCCCAACTCGGATCCCAACAATTACAGGACGATCATGGTGGGCCATACATTCTTGAAGTTCTATGCTACGGTTCTCCATATGAAGCTCTACAGACACAGCAGTATTATTTGGTGTCAAGCATGAGAGATTGTACAGGTTGTTGGGACAGCCTGTAATTGGTTCTAGTGGATTTATGGATTCAGAGTCTGTGTCAGAGAGTGGACAAGTTGCATAGAAGAGAGAGTACTCTCGGAGGACTCAGTCTTCGTCCAGTACTCTCAGAGGACTCAACAGGTATGAGTTGACACAGACAAATGTTCAGGAGAGTGTGGAGTCTTCTAGGAGCATGTCTTCAATTCATAGATCAGCAGAGGTAGCAGCAGAGGCTTCCAGTGCAGTGGGAGCAAAGGCCTCTAGTTTAGAGGGAGCAGCTACAGCAGCGGATGGGATGATGGAGTTGGAGACGGATTCTAGTGGAGGTACTAGAAGTACCTCCCTCGCTAAGAGGGAGTGTTAGATTTGGTAGCTCGGAGGTACTTTTGCATTGGCGGCGATCGGCATGCAGAAGTGACCGACCATATTTCTCCCTAGCGACTTTATAAAGTATTTTTATAAAGTGACTTTATAAAGTAATTTTATAAAGTGACTTTATAAAGTGAATTTATAAAGTCAAGTTTAGCTTTTTAATTTTTAATGTGTAAAAGTGACTTTATGAGGGTGTGGGTCACTTAAGTGACTTAAGTGACCTCAACGGACGATTAAGTCACGACCTTTGATCTCATGAGGGCAAGATTTGATCTTGACCGTCAATCTCATTGAAAGACCAAGGGTTAGGGCAGTTAAACATTGAATCATGCTTAAAGGCAGCAATAGAAGAGAAGAGGGCCCACTTTTCTCAAGCAGAACTTGAGCAGGAAGGTGAAGAGTCACAAGTTTCAAAAGAGTTTCAAGAGAGATTGAGCTCAAGGAGAAGAAAGGGTAACAGCAACAGGAGGGCGCACTTTCCAAGAGGGAGAGAGGTCCATAGAGCAAGAGAAGGGCGCACTTTCCAAGGGAAAGAGAGGTCCATACAGAAAAGAGAAGGGCGCACTTTCCAAGAGGGAAAGAGGGCACGCATTCCCAGAAAACACAGCATTGAATGCTGTAGTGTACAGCAGGGAAAAAGAGGCCGTACAGAACTGTTTTGAGGGCCGTACAGCGGTTTGGAGGCACAGGAATCAAGGCAAGAGGCACGATTTTCTAGGTGACTTGCTGTGGAAAATCAATGCAGAAAAGTACAGCTACAGTGCACAGAAATCAAGGAGCTATTTGCTGTTAATGAGATTGTATTTTGCAGACCAAACCACTGAAATCTGAGTGCAGATTTTGAGGTCTGTGTTGTGTGGTCTTTAAGAAACAAAAAGAGGTCTGTTGGCATACTTTTCAAGATTTAATGCTGTGTATGTACTGCTCTTGCTGTTGTAAACTCTGATATATTTCTCTGAGCTCAATACGCAGAATCGCTCTCAACAGGTTTTCCCCTTGTGGATTTTTCCAGGGGCATGGCTCGGAATTTCTGGTGTCAAATGTGTGGTTTGTGTGCTGTCTACTGTTCATTTTTTCCGCTGCTATATTTCTCAGATTTCTTAGTCTTGTATTTCAGCTCATAGTTCCAGTTGCATGAATGTGATTTTCTTGCTTTATTGGTGAATATTTATTGGAGACTGAAATCGGTTATGGACTAAGTATTTGAAGTTTTATTTCTACAGAGAGTAGACCCTATTCGACGGATCACCTCCTTCACAGTGCTACCTTCTTCTGGTAGGGGGACTAAGAGACAAACCAACACCGGCACAGCTCCGAACTCCATATCATTGCGAACCTGCAGGACCTTCCTCCGTCCCACGAGATGTCAGCGACGTGACGTGACCAGACCAGATCCCTTTCTAGGAGTCGGATGAGATCCCCCAGGCCTCGTTGGGGTACTACCTCTTCTAGTCATCAGCGCTGTGAACGATTTAGGCATCGCACCAATTCCCCCTCTAGACATCCTACTATACTCAGTTTTCTTCACTCGGCCTCGGATGGTAGGAGAGATGGGTCCATTCCATGACTGACCTATTTCATGAAGATTTTCTGAGGTCCTAACATGCTGCCATCTAGGTCTGTCTTTGACCTCAAGATGGCTCTAAGTTTCTGTTGTCACATTCTTGTTTGCTGCTGTTTTAAATCAGCAAACGGACCAGGAACTTTACTGCTGTTTTAGTTATGGTTACATAGGATTTTAGGTGCTCTAGCATGTAGTTTTAGTCACCAACAAGTTAGCACATGCATACCATAAAATATGTAACACACCTCTAGATCTTTTCTGCTGAAATAATGTTGTTCTAAACTCTAGCATACATGAAAATGAACACAGGTATTTTTGGTCAACATGACCCTGGATAAACCCCCCCCGGGGGAAAACCAGTTTGAGATAGATGTATATATATGGAGTGCTTCAAGCAATAAGAACAACAAGAAAGATAAATACAAAGGAACCTGACTGTTTGCAAGCTCCTCTCAAGCTTTGCAATTGGTTCCTTGAGATATGCGCCCCCTTTCTTCATTGTTAGCTTGAAGACCCTTTGCGCCCTTGCTCTTTGCCTTTGCTGATTGAAGAACCCTTGCACTCAAACTGCCATTTGCTTGCACTCTCAACAACCCACAAATCAGATCCAAGAAAGCTCCGCTCCAAATGGTACCTGCTAGTTTGCGCCCTCACTCCAAGAGTGCACCCTCCCACTAGTGAATACACTCGCACACAAATAAATGAAGCTCCAAACTGCCTTGCGCCCTCCATGAACATGTGCGCCCAAGCAAGCTGCTCCAAACCCTCCAAGCGCACTTCTCTTCTCCTCACCAAACTCTTAAGGTGATCAAGTGAACAATAATTGCCTCCTTTGCCCTATGCGCCCCTCTTGAA
The DNA here is from genome assembly GCA_009831015.1 of Picea engelmannii. Lineage (NCBI taxonomy): Eukaryota > Viridiplantae > Streptophyta > Pinopsida > Pinales > Pinaceae > Picea > Picea engelmannii. The sequence continues at coordinate 59,799 of ML814153.1, read as the reverse complement.
CCTCCATAAGGAAACCTAAAAGATGGATGGATGAGATCATCCCATCCCATCTCTAATCAAAGGTTGAGATCATCCCATCATAATCTCACTCACAAACCCACTTTGGGTTAAGTTCCCTAAGTTCACTTTATGTCTCCTAATTCACCCACAAAGTGAATTAATAATCATTTTAGGCTAAAATGACCAAATTTCACTTTTGACTTAAATCTCCTAAGTCAAAGTGAAATTAGACATAAAGTACAAGGTACACGGTACAAAGTATTTCCCACCTGTGTTTAGAGGCTCACAAACACAAGGGAACCACTTCCCAAGGTAAACAAATCTCAACACTCCCTCTTACCGAGGAAAGTGTTTCTCACCAAGCCCATCTTGTCTCTGAAGTAGACATGTTTTCCCCTTGGCAGCGCCTTGGTGAGAATATTTGCAATCTGCTCGTCAGTCAGTATATATTGTAACTGTATTGCCCCTCTCTGAACCCAATCTCTGATGAAGTGATATTTGATCTCAATATGCTTCGACCGGTCATGGAAAACTGGATTCTTGGAGAGTTTGATACAACTCTGATTATCGCAGTGAATGATGGTCGGAGGTAACTCCTGACCAAATAATCCTACCAGCATCTTACGAAGCCAAATAGCCTCGCAACTGGCCTGACTAGCCGCCATATACTCTACCTCGACGGAACTCAAAGCAACTAACTTATGTTTTCGACTAAACCAGGAAACAAGTCCTGACCCCAAACCAAAACAGCACACTGAGGTGCTCTTCCTGTCAGTAGCACATCCTTCCCAGTCTGAGTCTGTGTAGCCAACCAAACTAAGTCCATCACCTCTGATATAGTCCAAGCCATAATCAACTGACCCAGCAATGTACCTCAACAGATGTTTTGCCCCAATCCAGTGAACACTCATTGGCTCTACCATATGTTGGTTGAGAGTGTTCACGGCAAAACATATATCTGGTCTAGTGTTGACCAGATACATCAGTGAACCGATCAACTGTTTATAAACTATAGCATCCACCAACTCGAAGTCTGAAGCACTAAGCTTCTTCCATTTGGTGACCATGGGTGTCGACATAGGCATGTAGTCCTCCATCTAAAACCTGCTCAGAATATCTGCAGCATACTTCCCTTGCCCGAGAAATATGTGACCCTCCTCCTGCCATACCTCCATACCCAACAAATAGTGCATCAACCCGATTTCACTCATCTCAAACTATGATGCAAGTCCCAGCTTGCACTCAACTATGAGATCCTTTGCACCTGTTATGAACAAGTCATCCACATACATAATGAGAATGGGCGTGTCCTCACCTCTAATAATGTAATAGAGGTTAGGATCAGCATCGCTCTTCTCAAAACCCATCTGAAGCAAGTATGTGTCAATACATGAATACCAAGCTTTGGGAGCTTGCTTCAGACCATATAGTGCCTTTCTCAAAAGGCACACGTGAGACTCCCTCTCACTCACCTCGAACCCACTGTGGCTACTCAATGTACACCTCCTCCTCTATAAAGCCATTGAGAAATGCGGTCTTTACATCCATCTGATGTATCCCCCAACCCATCTCCGCCGCTATGGCAATAATACCCCTGATCGAGGTGTATCTCGCAACTGGTGCGAATGTCTCATCATAATCGACTCCCTCTATCAAAGAGAATCCTCACGCCACAAATCGAGCCTTGTGTTTCTCTATGCTACCATCTGCAGCATACTTGGTTTTGTACAACCACCTGGAAGTCACAACTGACTTCTCCATTGGCCTTGGAACCACCTCCCAAACATCGTTGCGCATAATGGAGTCATACTCCTCCAGCACGGCCTCTCGCCAAACCTGTTGGTCAACTTCCCGCGCAAATGTCTGTGGCTCAGTATCTGAGATACTCGTCACCATAGCCAAATAGGACCCAAGCCTCTATGGAGGTTTGCTCTCTTTGAACTATCTCTTAGGCTCTCCTACGTTCTCCTTGGCTTCCTTCAAGGTCTCCTAAAACCATCTCGATTTCCTCTTCCCTGAAGTAGTCAAAGTAGAAGTAAGATCTCTCTGCCCAAGAGAATTTGCCTCAGGCCTAGTCTCAACACTTTGAGATCCTGGAGCCTCTACCCCCTCTACCTGAACTCCTTGTGACTGTGAACCTAAAGTTGTGCAAGGTGACCCTGTCACCCCTGATGGCGTACCAGGAACCTGAGGCTGTGCTCCCCTGAAACCTGAGGCAACCATTCTCTCTCATATGTAATTGAGTATTTTTTTGTATGATTGCTCTATGTGTAGATTTGATATGGTATCAAAGCCACGATCACAAAGGGCAAAGGAGAAAGAAAGTGAAGGCTTAGGCACTACATTGATTAGTGACAGACCGAATAACTTCTTACACACAAGTAAAAGAGAAGAAAATGAGTTGATTTTGAATATTTTTGTTTCTAGAAACTAATGCAAGCATTGAGGGACTCTGTGGCTTTTTAATTTCAAGTTGATATTGATTTGTTCAATTATTTTTTATCAATATTTTAGTCTGCGAGGGAAAGAATTTTAATATAATGGAAAATCTAAAGTGTTAGTCGTAGATATCCACCTATAATGAGAGCATTGAGCATAAGCATACCACGAAGTAGTTGTGAGTTAGGTCATCACAAAGAACGTTGTGTTACAAGGGCCCTGTGTTAGGGTTGTAAAAGTAGAGACTACACTGAAAGGATTATGCAGACATACAAGGAAATCACATGAATTTGGGTAACGAGTTTGTAGAAGTGAGTCTACAATCCCAAATTATACATGCACAAAATCAATCCACTCACATTAGAATAAAGCCACAAATAGAGATTGAATTCACACTAATCCATGAACAGAGGAGAAAGAGTCAACTTAGATGCCTGCAAGAATGACCAATAGAGTAACAATAGAAAGGAGATTGATGTAGCTTCAAATGTGCTTGCTTAAATTGCACATTTTCAAGTGGATTCGAAGAGAAGAAATTATAAAATAATGTCTACCGAAATTGATGCAATTACGCAATGTGTCGATCTAGTGTTCTGAGCTTCTCCCCTCTAATTCAAATAACTTTTGCATATGGTCATACCTTCTTATTTCATTGGCTTGGTTTTCAAAATTTTCCTGGACTTGACCATCCTCTCATACTTGCACTCATTATCTTAGCTAGCAACATGATCATCCTAATACCCATAAGCCTCGCCAAATTTTCTCTAACTCAAAACATACTATTGTTTGGATTAATAATTCATTGTTTGAGAAACTAGACCTTGGTCTTTGTTTCTTGATATATACATCCCCTCTCATTACCTAAGCCCCACATCTAGCTATCCTATGAACTTGCCAGTCTCATGCTAAAACT
>ML814153.1:25468-39275 GCA_009831015.1 Picea engelmannii | reverse complement strand
TGCAATTGATTCAACATTCTGTATGTTTTATATATATATATATGCATCAAAATATATATTTTTTATGTATTATATAAAAAACGCTCCCGCTCCCGGAGATTTTTGAAAATATGCGCTTCCCGCTCCCGCTCCCAACAGCCTTGATCTACCCTATGGCTATTTTGTATTTTTCATTGGCATTCCCACCTATAGTATCAGTGAATCTAACTTAGTATGTTATTTGATGTTGTAGAGGCCATTTAGAGCCTCATTGATTATGTATTTATGTTCCGATCTCTAGATATGTATTGCAGTTGGTGTCGTTTTGATATATTCATGAGCATACTTTGGATATGTTGTCTCTAATTGTCTCTAATGCTTTGGAAACATGATTTAAAATCTTAAAAATATATTCTTTTCGTTAAAATTTAAATATTTTATGTATTTTTTAAAAAACCAGTTCATTGAAACCGGTTTGACCGGTTCATTACCGGTTCCGGTTCCGGTTCAGGTTGGACCCTCGACCGGTTCGGGTACCGGTTTCGGTTTTTAAAACATTGCTAAAAACCAGGCAGATACTCAGAAACGGCCTAGAAATGCCTCTGGAAACAGAGACAGCTTAGAGAACATTATGGAAATTTCCTAGGCATTTACTGGAGATTTCCATTTTAGAAAAGGAGACGAAATTGTTTCCTGCTGCTTAGTCCACAGTCTGATCAGGGAACCACATGATCTGTCGATTATCTAATATGAAATATCGTATCTAAAGTCTATGATCCAATGTCAGCATCATATAATCTGTTGATCGTCAAAATTGAAATGTTACATGTAATCCCCGGGTTGTATGTTCTGACAAATTGGTAAAGTAAACTTTTTGGTCCTGGTGGCATGAATAATAGGTTTATTAGACAAAATATTAATGACTCCGACTAACCTAGATAGCATACGTAACATATAAACACACAGCTTCCCATGTAAAGAAACTCCCTCCAAACTTCTCATCAGAATGAGTTTCACAGTTTGAATCTTCCACTTGATATCTCTATACTCTCAGAATTTCAATCAAATACGACCTTCTACATTCTCGGAATTTCAATCAAATATGACCTTCTATATTTAGATAGATAGATGCATGTGGTCAACAGTTCAGATGCTATACACCCTTCCAAAATAAACATAACCGAAGTTCCATAGCTGCAAATTTTGGGCAAAACACAGGAAACATGTATAAATAAGGCAAAAACTTATTCTTTTATTTTCAAATATGTTAACCTCTTCTTATTCACTCATATATCTGGGGAAGTATATTTATATTAAAATAAAGCGGAAAAAGGTTAACTCTATACCTCAAACCCTGCTGTATCATACTGCCTTCTTTTCTCTGGATCCGAAAGAATGCTATAAGAGTATGCGACCTCTTTAAACAGTTCTGATGCTTCAGGATTACTTGCGTTTTTGTCAGGATGATATCTGCATAGAACCCATAGAAATAAGTTATATTCCAAAACACTCTAAAAAAATCCATTATCAACATCTATCCCATATTTGTGGTATCAGGATGTCTAAATTTAGTAGAGAAATAAACAAATTCAGATCAGTATATAACCAAAAAAAATGGATGTGACAAAAACGCTATAACAATGAGCAATAGGATGGTGTCAAGAGGATGTATTGAATGTTTTCAACTCAAAGAAAAGTTGAATATCAATGTTATAATTTCCTTGTAAAACTTCATCTCTAGAGCTCGTTGGAACTTTTCAACTGTCGTTTCCACTAGGCAATCAAAACAAAGAACGTCCAAAAAGTCCTTAAGATGTGAATTGCGAACTACCCACAGACCATCAAAATGGTAGGCATCAACATCCCCCATAAACAACATACATTATTTGTCGCACATCACGGTAAAAGCTAGAAATTTTTCTGCCAAAGGCATTTTCTCTACTGGCAACAGAGAAGACTCCACAGTGGATGTATAAATCCTATTGAGGGTATTAAATAATAAAAAGTGCAGATTTCTTACAAGTGGAAAGAGAATTTGTGCATCTTAAAGTAACTTTGGAACTCAAACACTTGCACAACATGTCTTGTCAGAGTACTTGTGTCACGTACAGGATATAAATAGCATCAAGACATGCACAATCAATGAGGGGCACACGAGCACTTCTATTAACAGAATGAATCAAAAGTTTGCATATATATGTAGAGAGAGGGGCCTCATAAATGAGGCATTTCCGACCACAAGTGTTACATTTTTGTCTTATTTCAATATTACATAAAAAGTAAACTCGCAAAATAACTATGTACAAATTAACAAAAGCGAGTATCAGAATTTAGGAGTATGGCTTCTAACATCACGAACATTGTTTTGAAATTGAAATTCATGGAAACTGTGAAAACAACTTTTTTCTGAAGTTCAGTCAGACAATATAGGTATATCCAGCCATAGTAAAGGTCTATAGGCAGGGCTGCCTGCAATTTCTATGTTAGTAGACTAGTTGCAAATAATAATCCTGGCAATCTCACAAGATACTCTACCTTTCTGCCAAGTGCCAGCCACAAAAGAAACATTTCCAAAAATTACAAACTCTAGTTAACTGTAATTACTTGCAAATCCAACTCATGAGTCCAATTCGGACTTGCAAGTAACTCGCGAGATGTTTACACCCAGATGTTTGACTCGGCAAAATTTATTGGACGATATTTTGTGATTTTTTTGGCCAAGTTTATGAGTTGTAACTTGTACTTCTTGCAGTTTTGATCCCTTAGATTTGTTGTTTTTTTTTAAATGTGTAGGCACTCTTTATTTTGCTATGTGCACTGACCTTCTGACCTTACAGTCGAGTCCCATTAACCTTTCTTTGGTCATCTGTAAGAATTACTATAATTTCATTTCATTTATTATTCTCCTGCCTGGCCTCGGCCTCGGACCTGGAGACTTTAATTTGGCAAATAAAAAAAATGGGTGACTATTTTCTGTATTTTTTTTTCATTTTTATTTGTTGTCCAAGTCATACGTTAACTCTCCAGCCTTGCCAAGTCATTCGCCAAAGCGAGTCTCGCTAGTTTGGTTTGCAGGACTGGCTTCTTAAGATGTTGCAGGCACCGACAGCAAAACAATGGGATAGCTTACAAAGAAACAAATAAATGTAATAAGAGAGAATAAAAATTAAAAGTACTTACTTGAGAGCAAGCTTCCTGTAAGCCGTCTTTATCTCTTGATCAGATGCATCCCTTGAAACTCCAAGTACTTCGTACGGATCCCTCCTCGAAGCAGGAGGAATACTTCCTTCTAATGTCCCAGAATTCATTTTTGTTTTCTGCTAAAACTAAATGAACGAGATTGGATATTTATACGGCCCACTTCAACCAATCATCATTCTGTGCCAAGTCTATCCATGATCCCTGAAAAACCCCAAGGATCAATCTATTGTATGCCAAAAAGAAACACGCTCGGTTTAACCTAAATAATACCATAACTGAATCTCGATAATGCACAAAATTGGCCAAAGGAAACACGAACTGGTAAAAAATCTCAATTGAAAACTAAGCCGATCAATGCATCACTGAGAATCACGACCTTAAAAAAAAAACCCACCTCTCAAAATTCAACACAACCATCTAAAACACTCTGTTTAATAATTTCGCGTTGAAATGAAACCCTGATATGACATCAAATGAACGGAATCTGAAAGCACAAAACCGCGATCGGCCAAAAAAACAAATTCAGTTGGAGTCTAACCATTTAATGAAATAAAATCACGATGGAACGCGATCACGCGCTATGTATTCTTGTGAATAATATTGAATAGAGATCATTATAACCCTAAGGAACCTTAAGTTCTTATTTTTTTTACCGTTTTAAAGCCGGAAAAAGTAGAAAAGCGAAAGAAAAATCAAAGCACCTGAAACCGCTTCCCCACAGCGCTGTGCCACTCTGGAAATGCGATCATTTATTTAAGCGCTTCCACGGCTTAATAATATAAATGTATGACAGATTGTTAAATATTCATTGCCTTTATCGAAAAGTTACCCGAGCACAGTTAAAAAAATGAAATCCTCTAAATATGCGGCGTATTTCATACAGGTAAGTATAGTATGGGGTGTGATTACAACCAATTTTTGGATTATTTAGAAGGGCTCCAGGGACCATAGTGATCGATCCTTTGAAAGTGGGACCTGACAACACATCGTTGTGGGAATCCAGAGAGGGAACTTTTAAATATTGTAAGGACCTTCCTTAAAAACCCGTGATTTTGATTTTAAGATGGGTGCAGTACTTTTTTATATTGACTTCACTCATGCTGTGAGTAGGTCTTAATGGTAATTCAATTGGGTTTTATTTTATCCTATATCTGGGTTTTATTTTAAATTTATAAAATGATAATCTTAAGTTTTTATAAACTAAATTTAAAAAGTGAGAGGAAAAAATATTTTATAATTATTTAATTATTAAAAATATTTTTTTAATATAAATATAATTATTGTGTGGAGAGGCCCTCTTCATTTTGGTATGGGAGAGATGTATAGTTCATTAAAATAATAATAATAATAATGAATTAATAATAAAAAAATAATAATAAGAAGATAAAAATCATTTATGTAGGTTCTATTATATATACTTAGATTCATTTTAATTTTGGATTTATCAAGTGTTGAAAGGTATCAAGTTAAGATAGATCTAGACTAATAAAATAATATAATGATGATATAATGTTGCTTGGATTTAGCTCGTATAGTTGTGAAATAGAATGTTATTTTTCCACCATTAATAATATATTAAATTTATTATGAATAAATTATTACATGAAAAATATATATATAATATTAATGTAATTATAAAGTAATATAATAATGATGTTTATTATTATTTAATATCAATAATATTTATAAAATAAATAAAATAGTTTAATATTTATAAAATAAATAAAATAGTTTTTAAAGTATGTTTTTTATATTTAAACATGGTAAGAAGTAAAATATAAATATTATTATATTTTTATTAAGTCAATATCTTAAAGATTAACAAAGTAATTAAATGATGATGTTTTAAAAAGGAAGTGGTATCTATTCTTAACTTTCTTTTTATTACAAAATTTATAAATTCACTTTTCTTAAGATGTTTTTGGACTAATTATTGTTATGGAAGTTATCATTGTTAATTCTAATTTTAACAATATTATTTTTTAATTCATAATATTAAAAAAGTTGATGTTATGAACATTATTAATTTGCTTGTCTATAATATAAATTATTGATGTGATAAACATTATTAATTTGCTTGTCAATAATATAAATTATTGATGTGATAAACATTATTATTAATTTGATTGTGAATTTATATATTATAATATAAATTACAAAAATATTATTAATATTGAAAAATTTAATATATTTTTTATAATAAATTTGATTTAAATAATATTAAGTATGGTTATTAATTATAATTCTAGATATCATAATGGTTATGTTAATATATGGAGTTCGTGTGGCAGAGAGGTGATGATGGGTGGGGTTCAGCCTTAGCAGCTCGCGCAAGCTGACCCCGGCCCTGATCCGGCCTCTAATGGCCAACCAAAGTCCATTAGGCTTTGATTTTGAGCAATCTTCCTTAGTGGCAACAGCTTTAATCAATTTCCCCTCCCCTAGCGGTTCTATCATTTGCATGGCAGCGACTCATTCAATTTCAGCTGTCTTCTTCCCCCAGTGCACGTAGCGCTCGCATAGAAGCTAGTCTTGGGGAGTTCACGAGAACCAGCATGGATAATGGATGCAGATCTGGCCCTCTTCCTTCAAATGGTAGTTTAGGTAAGGCTTCTTTTAGTGATATTGTGGAGAATGTCCCGTGTTTCCCTTGTCATTTGGTTCAGGAGGCTCCGCACATAATTATTCCCATAGTGAAAGATGTTGTAGTCAAGGTGGCCTTTTATAGTACAAATGGTCTTGTGTGCCACTTCAACAGTATTTGGCCTCACTTAGTTGATTTGCATAAATGGATTTCAGACTCTTAGATACCTAAGTTAAAAGATGAGGCATTTATTTATCCTTGTGCAAAGGGATTCTTCATTGTTGAGTTTGATCTTGCAGAAGACATGGATTTGATTTTAAACTCAGGACCTTGGTTCTAGCGAAATTTGGAATTATGTATGAAACCATGGACCACATCCTCCAACCCAATGACATATACCCTTTTCTCGACTCCTATCTGGGTTAAACTTTCAAATCTACCTTTGCATTTTCGGGGTAAAGACTCTCTTTGATCCCTTGGAAGATTCCATTATAGAAGCATCAAAACAAAGAATCGAAGCACCACAACATATGCTTGAAAATGTGTGGAAATGGACTTCGATAAAGGGTTTCCGACAAAAATAATTTTAACAAGTGAAAACTACTCCTAAACACAAAATCTTGACCATGAATAGGTTTCTTTCCAATGTAGAGCTTGTTTTGAAACATGGCATTTAGCACAAAACTGTCGAAAATGGCCAAGGCAAGTCAAGAAGCACCAACAAAAACCAACCTGGTGGGTTGGAGCCAAGTAAGAACATCAATTGATAAGCAAGGAAGATCCACCTGAATTGGACCCTCCCATGGAAGAGCCAAAACTGGATCCAGAGGAAATTAGGGACACACCAATGGATTCAAAGAAAAATAGAGACACTCCATCAAAAGAATACCCTCCATTTTAGTAAGGATCAGCACAACAACGTAAAGTGGAAGAGGAACGTGTTTTTCCTTTTGATCTGGATCAAGATGAAGAGGCCTCGCTTAGTGATGCAGAAGCATCGCCCACGTCAAGCGAGCCAGCGCGAAAGCGGGAGACAGCTGGACAAGCCAGCACAATTTCTTTTTGATAACGCCTTGATATTGTTGCGCAATCTTAAATGATGCATTTAAGAGATGGCGCACTTGTATATTGTAAATGGACCTTGAGGGGATAGCTCACGTCCTTAGGTAGATGAGGCACTTAATAGATTTAATGTAAGTAGATAGAACATTTATTTCTAGATTTGATAGCTTTAGAGCTCGAGAGGGAAACGGGATATAGACACCCTCCTTTGTACATTGTAACATAATTCATAAATCACGGAAGCATTCTGAAGAGAGAGCAGCAAAGAAGTGTATGAAGAACCTCCATGTACAGATATTGAATTAATAGAAGAAGTCTTTGATTCAATTCCATGGCTGTGTTATTCTCTGTGTATTGTTGATATTATGCTCATGTATGTTTGCTTCTTGTCATGCATTTGCTTTTATATGTTGTGTATGTGATTTCATGGTTAAAGTGAAATCTGTGAGAATAAGGGATTAGTTCAATTGTTCTCTATCTTGAACCAGAGAATTCCTGCAAGGAGTGCAGTTGAATTTGTCCGCAAGGAGTGCGTGACTGCAGGGTTCAAGATAGAGATAACTTTTGTTCTAAGTTCTCAGAAGTGCAGATTTGACACCAGAGCCGTGCAAGGCGTGCGCAGGCTGGAAGAAGACTCAGAGTTGCGATTCTGAGCAAAGGGACTGAAATATTTCTGCTGCAGGAGTGCGCATAATCGAGTGACTTCAACACTTAGCGTGTTTGAAGAGTTGCCGCAAGGAGTGCGTGCAAGAGCTTCTTCCTGAGGGAATTGAAGTCGTTGAAGCTCAGGAGGGACAGGCCTTCAAGGTTATTAAAAGACAGCGAAGAAGTTGCGCAAGCAAGTCGAAAAGAAGCGAGCAGGTTGGCGCACAAGTCTCGGGGAGAGATACTTCTCGTTCGGGAATTACGTTTCATTTGGAAAGTGGACGTGAAGTCTGCAGTGCAGGCGGAAGAAGTTCGAAGTCCGGGAGAGCAAAGGGCATCGATCAGAATCACGAGGAGTGTGACTCTATTCGTGGATCGAGTATATCGGCGTTTCGTGTGGAAGCGATTGGAGATTTGGCAGCAGAAATAGCGAGATCGCGAGGTGCGAAGTTCCGAGGAATTTCGAAATTCGCGGGGACCACAAGAGTGGTGACGTGGCAGGTGATCTCGGGGCATCGGGTCTCGGGAGTTGAAGGATCAAGAGATTTTCCTTGCGGGTGGCGAGGTCGCGAAAAGACGAGGTAGCGAGCTCATTGGAGTCTCGGCATCTCGGAACATCGGGACTCGGAAGGAGGAGGAAGTATTGTTGAAGGTCGCGAGTAGCGAGTTGCGACGTCGTGAGGCTGCGACAGAACCGAAGTCCCGATAGACGAAAGGACTGTCAGCATCGACCGAGGCTTCGGATCTCGGGGATCTGACGGGGCAGTGCTTGGCTATTGAACTCGCGAAGCCGCGAGCGCCAATCCTTTTGAAAGGAAGAAGAGAGGGTCGAAGTGTGAGGTAGAACCTGTGGGGTGTAGATCTTCCGATTGGAAGATAGAAGAGTCGTTGAGTTCTTCGGGCCGAGCAGAAAGAAGGTCCTGAGGAGAGCGGTCGTGCTCCGAGGAGTGCGGTCGGCTAGGCTTCATCAAGTGGTATCAGAGCGGGGATTTCTTTGCTTTCTGTAGCAGAGAAGAGGATACATCATGCTGCCTAGAAGAGAAAGACAGTCACCAGACCCAAAAGACAGGGAGGTGTGAAGAAGAGGTAGGCCAGCAGGAAATCCAGAAATGGAGCGGCAGATGAGAGATATCCGAGCAAGGCTCGAGGAGATGGAGACTGCACAAAGACGCGGAGTTGGTGCTGGGGATCTTAGTGATTCCGAGGTTGAAGAAGAAGCTGGACACGCAGAAGAGGTCACAGCAGAAGATGCATCAACCGAGAGGTTGATCAAAGCCATCGCAAGGATGGGTGCGAAGGCAAAAATGGACATTCCAGTCTATGAGGGGAATCTGGATGCAGAAGAGCTGCTAGATTGGATTAGAGCTCTTGACACATACTTCGACTATGAAGATGTCGAAGATGATAAGAAAGTCAAGCATGCGGTTACGCGCTTGAAAGGACATGCAGCATTGTGGTGGGACGAGCTACAAGCTGACAGACGCTGCAAGGGCAAGCAAAAGATCAAAAGCTGGGATCGAATGATTGCTAAGATGAAGGCAAAGTTCATCCCAAGGGATTATCAGATCACACTGTTCAGGCGAATGCAGAACCTGAGACAGAAGCTGATGACAGTCAAGGAGTACACTGAGGAGTTCTACCGACTGAACATCAGAGCAGGTCATCGGGAGAGCGATGATGAGAAGGTTGCGAGGTACTTGAATGGTCTGAGATATGACATTCAAGATGAATTAAGCATGCTAACCATCCGAACGGTGGAAGATGCTTACCAATTGGCTCTGAAAGCCGAAGAGAAGCTGAGCCGAAAGCAAGGACAGCGAGGGCGAGGCAGAAGCCAGCCAAGAGGCAAAGCAGTTGCCCAGGAAAAATTCCAGAAGCCCAAAGAGGAGTGGAAGAGACCTCAGGGTAAGGTTGAAAGAGGTGGAACCTCACTGCAGAGGCAGCCGTATGTTGAGCCGAGAGGACAGCAAATCGATCAGCGAGGAGATTATGCTGATGCGAATACTCTTCCTCGTACTAGAGGTCGAGGTAGAGGAAGAGGAGGAGTGATCACATGTTTCACATGTGGGAAGAATGGGCACAAGTCATATGAGTGTCCAAAGAAAAAGAAGGACATCGGAGAAACTCACATCGCAGAAGCGCAGAGACGTGATGCTGAGAATGAAGATGCAGACAGCGGAAGATCGCTTGGAATGCATAAAGTCCTTTAACACCTGAGAAGAAGGTGGAAAGCTCAGTACAAAGGACCAGACTGTTCAGAACAGCTTGCACAGCCAAGGACAGGAAATGCAAGGTCATTGTGGACAGCGGAAGCACCGACAATCTCGTTTCATCCGAGATGGTGGAGAAGTTGGAGCTGGAAACAACTAAGCACCCGAGTCCATATAAAGTCTCGTGGCTGCAGAAAGGACATCAGGTGAGTGTCACTAAACAGTGTTTAGTTGAATTCAAAATAGGGGGATACCATGATCAGATATTATGCGATGTTATTCCCATGGATGTATGTCATTTATTGTTGGGAAGACCATGGCAATATGACAGAAATGTAGTTCATGATGGGAGGATGAACACATATACTTTGGAGAAGAATGGGAGAACCCATAAGTTGCTTCCGATAAAGGATAAAGAGGTGAAGTCGGAAGTAAGCAGCACAATACTTCTCATGAGTGGGAAAGAACTTCTCACAGAGTTGGAGAAGAAGGAAGATCCACAATTCTTTGTGGTCAGAAAACCAAGAATTGTCCTGACTAGCACGAGAGTGGACGACTTACCAGTTGAGATTCAGGAACTACTGGAGGGGTTCGCTGATATCATCGTGGACGAATTACCTCATTTGTTGCCACCGATGAGGAGTGTGAGTCATCACATTGATCTCATACCAGGGAGCAGTTTGCCAAACAAGGCTGCGTACAGATTGACGCCTCAAGAGAATGAGGAGGTCAAGAGGCAGGTCCAAGAATTGATGGACAAAGGATTGGTTAGAGAAAGTCTAAGTCCGTGTGTTGTACCGACAGTACTCAGTCCGAAGAAAGATGGAGGTTGGAGAATGTGTACAGACTCCAGAGCGATCAACAAAATCACCATCAGGTACAGATTTCCACTGCCAAGAATGGATGATCTGATGGATTGCCTGAGTGGGGCAAATTATTTTTCAAAGATAGACTTGAAGAGCGGATACCATCAAATTCGCACGAGGGAAGGCGATGAGTGGAAGACAGCATTCAAAACAAATGAAGGTTTGTACGAATGGCTGGTCATGCTGTTTGGCTTGACAAACGCGTCGAGCACATTCATGAGACTGATGAATGAAGTCCTGAGGGAATTCATCGGGAAATTTGTAGTCGTATATCTGGATGATATATTGATCTACAGTAAAACCAAAGCTGAACACTTGAAACATTTGGCCATTGTGATGAGAAAACTACAGCAGGAGAAGTTATTGATTAATATGAAGAAGTTTTCATTTATGAAGACAGAGCTCATCTATTTGGGTTTTGTTATTTCGGCAAATGAGTTGAAGATGGATCCGGAAAAGGTGGAAGTGATCAAGAATTGGCCATCACCGAGAAATATTTTCGAGGTTAGAAGTTTTCATGGTTTGGCTAGTTTCTACCGAAAGTTCATTAGGAATTTCAGTGGAATTAGCGCAGCGATGATGGACATGGTGAAGAAATGACATAAGTCTTTTCACTGGACAACTGAGGCTGAGAAGAGCTTCAATCTGTTGAAGCGGAAGATAACAGAGCAACCAGTGTTAGTGTTGCCAGACTTCATGAAGACATTTCAGGTGAAATGTGATGCAAGCGGATATGCCATAGGAGCGGTCCTAAGTCAGGAGGACAGACCAGTTGCATATTTCAGCGAGAAGTTGGATGAAGCAAAGCTGAAGTACTCCACGTATGACAAAGAATTTTATGCCATCATTCAGGCATTAAAGAAGTGGAGGCATTACTTGATCCCAAAGGAATTTGTATTGTACAGCAACAATCATGCATTGCAATTTGTGAGTCAACAGGATAAGTTGAATCAGAAGCATGCAAAATGGGTAGAGTATATGCAGAATTTCACATTTGTGATCAAGCATATTTCAGGGACTGCTAACAAAGTGGTTGATGCTTTGAGCAGGAAATGTTTGCTATTGCAGGAGTTCCGAGTCAAAACATTGGGTTTTGAGAATCTGAAGGACATGTATGCCAGAGATGCAGACTCCGGAGAAGCATATGAAGCGGCTGAAAATCCCGTTCTCAGGGATCGAAGCCCATGGATAGATTACATGATCCAGGAGGGATTGTTGTTCAGAAGCAATCAACTGTGTATTCCAAATTGCTCCATGAGGGAGAATTTGCTAAAAGAAAAACACAGTGGAGACTTAGCAGGACATTTTGGCCACGACAAAACATTCGCAGAGCTGAGCGAATCGTATTTTTGGCCGGGCATGCGAGCAGATGTTAAAAGGTTTGTTGACAGGTGTCGAATTTGTCAACATTCGAAGGGCCGAAAACAAAATACAGGGTTTTATCAGCCATTGCCCATACCAGAGAAGCCATGGGAGGCGATAAGCATGGATTTCGTATTGGGATTGCCAAGGACGCAGAGAGGGGTTGATTCTATCTTTGTGGTTGTGGACAGGTTTTCGAAGATGGCACATTTTATTCCGTGTCAGAAGACCAGCGATGCGACGCACATCGCAAATTTATTTTTCAAAGAGATTGTTAGACTTCATGGACTGCCGAAAAGTATTGTTTCGGACAGGGACACTAAATTCATAGGCCATTTTTGGAGGATGCTATGGAAGAAGATAGGAACTAATCTGGCATTTAGTTCTGCCTATCATCCTCAGACGGATGGGCAAACGGAGGTGGTTAACAGGAGTCTGGGAGACTTACTGAGAAGCCTGGTGACGGAGCATCATAGCAGCTGGGACAATGTGTTGCCACAAGCAGAGTTTGCATATAATGATTCACTGAATCGAAGTACAGGCACAAGCCCATTTCAGATTGTGTATGGGACACAACCGAGGGGAGTTTCTGAACTCAGGGAGTCAGAACAGACTGCAACTAGCAGTGCTAGTGCAGAGGAGTTCGTTGAAGCCATGAAAGAACTTCACAGTCAAGTGAAGCAGCGACTAATTGATTCAAATTAGGAGTACAAACGCAGGGCAGATCAGCATCGGAAACAGCTTCAATTCGAAGTTGGTGATCTAGTTCTAGCGCATCTGAGGAAGGAAAGGTTCCCGAGAGGAACATACAACAAATTAAAGATGAAGAAAATTGGGCCGTGCAGGGTCCTAAAGAAATTCGGGGAAAATGCATACGAAATTGAGTTGTCGGATGGCATCGGGATATCTTCGATATTTAATGTTTCGGATTTATACCCATATAGGGCTGGAGGAGCAGAAACTGGAACTGAGGAACCAGTGATCCAGTGGACGAAGCAAATGCCAGTTGCAGAGAAGCCGCAGATGGAATGCATACTGGATAAGCGAGTGGGTAAGAAGACCAGACGAAAGCAATACTTTGAATATCTGGTCAAATGGAAGAATCACCCAGTGGAGGATGCCAGCTGGGAGACCAAAGCAGTCATACAGAAGCATGGACAGACCGTGCAGGAGCTCATGGACAGGAGCCCATGAAAATTTTCAAGCGAGGGAGTATGATGCAGGAGCATCACCCACGTCAAGCGAGCCAACGCGAAAGCGGGAGACAGTTGGACAAGCCAACACAATTTCTTTTTGATAACGCCTTGATATTGTTGCGCAATCTTAAATGATTCATTTAAGAGATGGCGCACTTGTATATTGTAAATGGACCTTGAGCGGATAACTCACATCCTTAGGTAGATGAGGCACTTAATAGATTTAATGTAAGTAGATAGAACATTTATTTCTAGATTTGATAGCTTTAGAGCTCGAGAGGGAAACGGGATATAGACACCCTCCTTTGTACATTGTAACATAATTCAGAAATCATGGAAGCATTCTGAAGAGAGAGCAGCAGAGAAGTGTATGAAGAACCTCCATGTACAGATATTGAATTAATAGAAGAAGTCTTTGATTCAATTCCATGGCTGTGTTATTCTCTGTGTATTGTTGATATTATGCTCATGTATGTTTGCTTCTTGTCATGCATTTGCTTTTATATGTTGTGTATGTGATTTCATGGTTAAAGTGAAATCTGTGAGAATAAGGGATTAGTTCAATTGTTCTCTATCTTGAACCAGAGAATTCCTGCAAGGAGTGCAGTTGAATTTGTCCGCAAGGAGTGCGTGACTGCAGGGTTCAAGATAGAGATAACTTTTGTTCTAAGTTCTCAGAAGTGCAGATTTGACACCAGAGCC